>CATKHT010000106.1:0-15505 GCA_949752745.1 Protula sp. h YS-2021 | reverse complement strand
TCCCGACCCCCTGTGACACCCTCCGTCCCCACCCCCTGTGACACCCTACATCCCCACTCCCTGTGACAGCTTCCATCCCCACCCCCTGTGACACCCTACATCCCCACTCCTGTGAAGACCTCCATCCGCACCCCCTGTGACAGCTTCCATCCTCACCCCTGTGACACCCTCCATCCACACCCCCTGTGACACCCTACATCCACACCCCCTGTGACACCCTCGATCCACCCCCCCTGTGACACCCTCCATCCACCCCCCCCCCCCCGGTGACAACTTCCATCCCGACCCCCTGTCAAGCTCTATCCACAACCCCTGCACTGAACTTTCCTCACTTCTCCCACATTTGATTTTGACCAAGATATTGCCACACTGATAACGGACCACCTAATGAAAAAAAATCTTTCACCCGAAGCGCACCTTCCACCGTAAGCACACCTTCCACCGGAAGTGCACCTTCCACCGGACGTGCACCTTTCTCGGGAGGTGCACACTCACCTCTCGCCTCAGGCCGTGCCCGGGTGCAGCGACATGGACTGCAACAAATTGGTTTCCGAGTAGATCAATTCCTTCAGCCGTTCTTTGGGTAAATCATCCAGCTCCGTCTCAAACGTAAACGGTTCCTCAGCCACGGGCTGAAAAAAAGATTTTTTTTTTAATATGACATACGGAATCCCCATGATCAGGGAATTCAAAAATTTAAATTCATGACTTAACCTGCCCCTAATGACACAGTACTGAGTAACAGAACTTTTCAACATCTCAAGTTCAACGTTATACTTTTCCAAATAAACATCAATGAACTCCTGAAGTAAAACTTGTAAAATCGCCCACTTTCCTACGTCACGAAAATGGGTTCATTGAACAATTTTTGCAGCAGTCTCCCCCTTCACATTTTGTTTGCTTATTCCTCAATCAACACCGAATCTTACTCTGTCGTTATAGCTCGCCTGTTTCTTATTCCAAATAATACTTTTTTCTGGGAAAATGTTCAGTATGGCAAAATAATAACCCATGACATGAATTCTCCGGGGATGTCACGAAATCCCCAGTGACTGAAATTCCCTGTAACAAATACAACACCATCCTTTGCTGGAGCAGTTCTTAGTCTGGGAAGGAATCAGAATGCCTGAGTCCTTTTAGTTATTAAGAACGTCCTAGCTCAATCACGTGTCACTCGATCATAACAATACCTTCATTACTTCCTGGCTGGAACACGTGTCACTCGATCATAACAATACTTTCATTACTTCCTGGCTGGATCACGTTTCACTCGATCATAACAATACCTTCATTACTCCTGGCTGGATCACGTGTCACTCGACCATAACAATCCCTTCATTACTTCCTTGTTGGATCACGTGTCACTCGATCATAACGATACCTTCATTACTTCCTGGCTGGATCGCGTTTCACTCGATCATAACAATACCTTCATTACTTCCTTGTTGGATCACGTGTCACTCGATCATAACAATACCTTCATTACTTCCTTGTTGGCTCACGTGTCACTCGATCAGAACAATCCCTTCATTACTTCCTGGCTGGATCACGAGTCACTCGATCATAACAATACTTTCATTACTTCCTGGCTTGATCACGTGTCACTCGATCATAACAATAACTTCTTTACTTCCTGGCTGGATCACGTGTCACTCGATCAAAACAATCCCTGCATTACTTCCTGGCTGGATCACGTGTCACTCCATCACAACAATCTCTTCATTACTTCCTGACTGGATCACGTGTCACTCGATCATAACAATACCTTCATTACTTCCTGGCTGGATCGCGTGTCACTCGATCATAACAATACTTTCATTACTTCCTGGCTGGATCACGTGTCACTCGATCATAACAATCCCTTCATTACCTCCTGGCTGGATCACGTGTCACTCGATCATAACAACACCTTCATTACTTCCTGGCTGGATCACGTGTCACTCGATCATAACAATACCTCCATTACTTCCTGGCTGGATCACGTGTCACTCGATCATAACAATACCTCCATTAATTCCTGGCTGGATCACGTGTCACTCGATCATAACAATCCCTTCATTACTTCCTGGCTGGATCACGTGTCACTCGATCATAACAATACTTTCATTACTTCCTGACTGGATCACGTGTCACTCGATCATAACAATACCTTCATTACTTCCTGGCTGGATCACGTGTCACTCGATCATAACAATACTTTCATTACTTCCTGGCTGGATCACGTTTCACTCGATCATAACAATACCTCCATTACTTCCTGGCTGGATCACGTGTCACTCGATTATAACAATACCTCCATTAATTCCTGGCTGGATCACGTGTCACTCGATCATAACAATCCCTTCATTACTTCCTGGCTGGATCACGTGTCACTCGATCATAACAATACTTTCATTACTTCCTGACTGGATCACGTGTCACTCGATCATAACAATACCTTCATTACTTCCTGGCTGGATCACGTGTCACTCGATCATAACAATACTTTCATTACTTCCTGGCTGGATCACGTTTCACTCGATCATAACAATACCTTCATTACTTCCTGGCTGGATCACGTGTCACTCGACCATAACAACACCTTCATTACTTCCTGGCTGGATCACGTGTCACTCGATCACAACAATACCTTCCATATACAATACTGCCTTTTAGAGAACGTTACTTTTTCGCTGAGCCGCCGTAACTTGACATTTTTCATCCGCCTATCTGTCTGTCTGTCCGCCTGTCCCTTCTTCTTCATCATTCTGGCTTACAGTGATACACAAACCCCGCCCTTTCCTCACCACATCCCCTTTTATTATAAGCCCTATTCCCTTCCGCTGCAGATTGTAGTGTTTCCCATGTTTACACACCACATATGTGGGGGCCACATACCTCGTCTGCAGGGTCGTAGTACTGCTCCAGGTAGGGATGGGCCAGCGCCTCCTCCACCGTGATGCGGTTATTCGGGTTGAACGTCAGCATCTTGTCAAGCAGGTCCAGTGCCTTGGGGTCGGCGTTTGGGTAGAGCGTCGTCCATGGAACCTTGGGCTTGTACGGCAGCGACTGGAGGTAGCTCCTGGCCTACATTTTTGGAGACAGAACCTTGCTGAATATACTCACAATCCTCTCACGTTCGTAGCGAAAATAGAGTTTCAGCTTCAAGATTTTTGAAGACAGCTGAGCCCTTGTCCAAGACAGTTTTAAGATTCTTCAAGACTTTTTAAAGTTTTAGAAATAGTTTAACATACATTTTATTGATTTATTTTAAATATATAAAGACAATGGTGATATATTGCATATCTATTAACATTACTCTACTTACCACAATATCACTCTGTCATAAAAATTTCATCTATCATAAATTTTTTTGCCGTTGCAGTATCAAGAAGGCGCGAAAAAATATATAGAATACGCAAATCTCATAAACATGTTTCACATCATAGTTGATTCCCCAATTCTAGACTTTTTAAGACGTTTTTTTCCCCCAAAATTCAAGACAATTCCAGGTACCTTGAAACGATTTGGCTAATTTGAGACTTTTCAAGACTTTTCAAGAATGCAACGAACCCTGAATACTCACAATCCTCTCACGTCGGAAAGTTGGGACACGTTTTAGCCGCCGCTATTTGAACTAGAGCAGTGCGCATAGCCCACATATTCCCCACAAGCCCCCCCCCCCCCCCCCACCCATCAGTTAAACACGGCCATCAACAGTCAATCAAGAGCTAAAATTTTCGAAGTCCAGCTGGTCCATTTTCCTTGGACGAACCTGACCCATCTATAATACCCGTCTGTGTTTGTTCCCATGGAAGCTACATTCCAAGTTTCATTAAAATCCTTGCAGGAGTTTTTAAGTGTTAACAAGCTCTTGATGACAGACCCGACCGACAGACCGACACGCAATCGATCGCATATATTCCCTGTGGGGAATAAATTAACAGAAGTGCACATCGCCGACAATTACAATGGTTCACACGAATAGCAGTTCCCATCCTTGAATATGACCTTTTGCATGAAAAAGAAAAGTACCCCATCCTTCTTGCACCGCAAGCCTGAAACAATCGTCTTCTCTTCGTACCTTTTCATTGATGATGCAGTTGAGATCTTCGGGACCCGGCGATCCACAAATGCCCAGGATAAGGTTCAGCTGATCCAGATAATGCTTGCCCGGATACAGCGGCTTGTTAGATAACATCTCAGCCAGAATACAGCC
This sequence comes from Protula sp. h YS-2021, assembly GCA_949752745.1. Taxonomy (NCBI): domain Eukaryota; kingdom Metazoa; phylum Annelida; class Polychaeta; order Sabellida; family Serpulidae; genus Protula; species Protula sp. h YS-2021. Next base: position 11,307 of record CATKHT010000106.1, on the reverse strand, counting down.
CACTGACCATAGGTCAATAGCCTTTGAATAGCCCTGCAACAAAGTAACGTAACTCAATCTGGTCAGCTTCTAGTCGGTGTCCATCAAAAACCCGGCTTTTCCCACCTTCTTGGGTATTAGATAAGTTTAAATTAGAAAAATTTTAAATGGAATAAATAGGCCTTAATCTTGTATAAGTAACTTATGAAGTCTTAGCCACAGAGTATTAAATTCATTTCCATGGTGCATGTTATTTTTTTTTTTTTTTTTTTACTTTGACCCCATTTCAAAGTCACAATGGCCGCCATTTTGGATTTTCGAAATGACGGTTTGTTCTACAGAGTGTTCAAGTCGACACTGTGGCTTACTTTTGACTTGTGTAGGTTCTCCAGCGAGCCCCGTCTCAATGGTCTTCACCCCCACCCCCTCCCCCACTGTTAGCTATGGCTTAATTTTCGCCTGCGCATGACCTCAAGCGAGTCCCTACTTCCCCCCCCCCCTCCCCCCTGAACCCCCACTGCCAGCTATGACTTACTTTTGACCTGCCCATGATCTCCAGCGAACCCCGTCTCCATACGCCTCCCCCCCCCCAGCCCACCTCGCGCTGTTAGCTGTGGCTTCCTTTTGGCCCGCCCATCATCTCTGGCGAGTCCCGATTTCCTCCCCCCCCCCCCCCACCCACCCCTCGCTGTTAGCTGTGGCTTACTTTTGAGTTGAGCATGATCTCCGGGGCTCTATACCAGCGCGTCGCCACGTACTCCGTCAGGAAACCAGTGTGATCGTGCTCAGGGTCCGCCACACGTGCCAGACCGAAATCACAGATCTGTCAATACAAACAATCCTATCATTCTGTCATTATTTACAAAACCTTTTGCCTATATACAGTTTGATTTTGAAAATAAATATCCATAAAAAATTGTTCTCTTTGTTTCAACGTATAGTGCAATATTATACACAACGCAACTTGATTTTATCTGAAAATGCCCCCACACAGACACAATACGTTCACAATATACTAGGGTTCGCATTTATCACCTAAAATCGGTCACCGACCAAACCATCGGTGCTCATATGTCAGTTAATAAATAAAGTCTATCTTAAATTTCGTAAATGTCGGTGACCGCGGTCATCGACCGACAAATAAAAGTGCGGGTAACCGAAACCAAATAGTTGTCAGAACGGCGAACGCTACAATATGCGCATTCACTAAGTCAGGCACACGCACCCTTCGAACCCCCCCCCCCCCCCCCCCACCAGGCTCTGCAGCACGTTGCTGGACTTGGGATCTCGGTGCAGCACGTTGGTACACAACACATCGACCCCACATTTCCCGCTCCCGGCCCCCCGTCCCCACCCCCCCGCACATACACACCTTTAAGTCACAAGTCGTGTTCAGCAGCAGGTTGCTGGGCTTGAGGTCGCGGTGCAGCACGTTGGCCGAGTGGATGTACTTGAGGCCACGCAGGATCTGGTAGAGGAAGTAGCACACGTGGTCGTTACTCAGTTTCTGTGTCTTCAGTAATTTGTACATGTCCGTTTCCATTAAGCATTGCACTATGTAGCTGTTGTTTTGGGTTAGGGATTGTATCAAATACAAAACTCGCGCAAATAGTTTCGTTTCGAAAAAAATCGCGGAAATATTAGCACAGTTGCAGGTTTATGACAGCTTTCAATTCTGAGTGAACCAGCTGGTGTTACAAACTGAAGGAGGTGATTTCAAGTTATGCGCTACCCAGCCATGAAAACCAAGAATGTTTCCAAACACTTTTAGAAAGAACCATTCATTTAAAAAACTTGTCCCTTTAAAGTGCAATTCCTTATTTTTCCATACAACTTTTTGGTGACTATGATGCTAGTTAAAGCGAAAATAAAACACAAAATCCGCGAACGATGTCATAATTATACATAGTTTTTTTCTGAAAACCAGACAGCTGTGAAAAATTTACGTAACTGAAAAGGATACACATCTTTCATTTCTTGTATACTGTTGCATCGTATAATATCTTGTATATTAATAATCTGAAACAATAGATATTATAAAATATGACACACAGTAATGTTGCTGAAATTTCAGGTTTGGTCTTGTTCGACCAGCAACATTGCAATCTACCTAAAACATTAATCCACACTGTAATGTGCGTGAATTCAAAGCCTGAAAAATCTGACAGTAACATATGCTACAAAAGAATAGTTTATATAGAAAAGTTAAATTTTCCTTTTGTTGATGAAAGAGTTTAACAAGACTGACGCCCCAGTGAATGAATACACATGTCAACACGCGCCTCACAACCTTTAAGTGGAATTACATGTTGTAAAGAAGATGTCAAATGTTTACATTTTCATGCTTGAATCTCGTCAGTATCTTTATTTCCCGTAGCGTTCTTTGACAGTATGTTTGGTGTTCAAAAGGGGAAATTTTCTTGATAGCCACTTTGCTTTTGTTGACGTTGTCCATTGCCGATCTAAAATGTGAAAAGATACACAGGTATCAAAAGAAAAAAAAATGTTTACAATGCACTGGTGACGCTTACTACATTTCATTGAAATACACCACAGAACATACGCTCTAACTTTTAATTTTCAAGTCCCATGGGTTTCTGCACATACTCATAGTTTTATATGTTTTGTAATTTAGAAAACTGAATGAATAACTTTTTAATGCTGAATGATTTGAATTTGAATTGAATTCTTGCAGATTAAAACCTTTTTTTTTTTTTCAACTGGCCGTTTTGATCACATCTTGTAACCTTTGTTACTGGTAACTTAGAACCATCTGCCAGATTTCACTGTTAATGTAAGATAACATTGATGTTCTAATTGCGAGTGTATGGTATTTCTTGCCAAGAGCAAATTGGAAAATCCTTCCATTATCCGGATAAAATATACCTTTTGGGAAGTGTAACGGTGCTACAGTCCTTAGTTACTGCACGTATTTTTACAGACTGAAAAGCATCACGGGGCAATACAGAAGTATAAGCCAATTCATACTTTCGGATCTATACGATGGTGGTGTAGTTACGATATGGGAAAACATAAAAATTACAATTTTCTTTCAACATGCACACTTTTAAAAGCCATCAATCAATCGTTTGAAAACTATTTTAGATATTCAATCCCTTTAATAGCCAACTTGTGTTTCTGGCAAAATGGAACTTTTGTTGATTTTTGTCAGTTTTTATGTCATTTTTATATCTTTTTCCCAACCGTATTTGGGTCGAAATGCAAATACCTTTCGGCAAGTCTAAGAAGGAAGCCGCTTATTCACTAGTAATAAAATGAAACCAGTCACTTGGAGCGAAAAATTTATGTGCCGGGTTTGGCCTTAAAGCTAGCAGCTGTCTTACATCTGTTTCTTATGACAACATTGGCACTTACACAACCATTCCATACGCTCCCTCTCCAATGTATGCAAGGTTCGTATAACGAGGCCCAACATCAAAAACTTGGCCTCTAATTAACTCTGTCGTCCCTTTTACCTCTTGTTGGGCGGCCATTTTTAATGCGATATTGGAAACTAAACGCAGCACAACGGTGTGTCACTTCTTGGTAGTCGATCGAGCATTTCTCTTTCGTGACAACCGTGTAAGAAAACTGATTTCTTTACTGCATTTGCAAACCAGTCAAACATGAATAATTCACCCATTAATGAAATTGCATATAATTGCAAGTCGCTTACAACATAGCCCAAATACCAATGCAAAAGTTAAAAAAAAATGGTTTAAGAAAATTATATTGTTCATAAAGAAAACCTAACAAAATACTATAAATGAAAAACAGTAAAAATATTAATAGCAATAAAAATAAAACTAAAACTAATAATAATAATAATATTAATAATAATAATAATAATAATAATAATAATAATAATAATAATAATAATAATAATAATAATAATAATAATAATAATAATAATAAGTATTCCTGATATCCGATAAGCGAATATTCTTCTTCTTAATAAGCTAAGCGAATGCACTAGGTCTTTCGCGTTTTGTTACTTCATTTCATTTCTATTACAGTGATGTCCTACCTTAAAACTTTCTGCAAAGTTTTATGTGATGTAAACGATGCGATCCTAATATAATTATACAATTATGCATACCATTCTAAGAGGAAACCTTAAAATACAAATGGCACAATTTCTCTTGTAATATTCAGACTGTGCTGTAAATAATATTTTTGCATTTTTTTATATCTATTTAATTCACATCTATCTATCTATCTATCTATCTATCTATCTATCTATCTATCCATCCATCCATCCATCTATCTATCTATCCATCTATCTATCTCTCTATCTATCTATCTATCTATCTATCTATCTATCTATCTATCTATCTATCTATCTACAATCTCTCTATCTATCTACCCATCTCTCTGTCAAAGTTCAAACGCCTATGTACCTCAACGATGCTAATTTACAATTCAAATATCTACCGAAAACGAGGTGCTCTGGAACAAAGATAATGCCGCTTTGAAGTTAAAGTTTTATACAATTCGATTTCATTATGGTCCATCGATTTAGTCAAATAATTATTATTCAACTTTTATTGTTGTTTATCATAAGAGCATAAATATTGATTTGACTATGTTTAGTACAAAAGTTTTTGAGATGGATATGTCTTTGTTTCCGATGAATGTGGCTTGAATATGTATTTATTGGATGTATTTTTTTCACACTAAATTGCTGCAGGTGGCAAAGCAGAAATTAGCCAATCCCTTGTTTAAGCAACCAATCATAGGTGGTTTTTCTTATAGCCTTAGATATGATTGGCGAATCAGAACTCTTTTCACAATATGTAAACATCAGTTGTGGCTTCATTGGAAATGTCGAAGCAAGTGTTAATATTGTTTATAACTATGTCATTTCAGAAAACCTGACGTCTTAACAGAAATGGCCACGTATCATTTATAACTCTGGAATTGTACTCTGTAAAGATTTTGCATGGACAATACTGAACAAAAGTTGGTACAATGTGTGTTTTGTCAATCTTACGATTCCAAGTCAGCTCTTCATTATTTCTATTCTTGCGGACAGCTTCGTGCAATGCATTGTGGGTAACTGAGGGCGAAATTAGCGATATTTGGAGTTTTTTGCACTGTTTTATACCAACACAAATTCTTCGATATTTCAGTGAAGTAATAAAATTTTTCTAAACGGTAAAAACTGTTTAAAGAACTAACTTCCTGGCATGTGACAAGTAGGCCAAAATGCATGCAATCGGCCCAGAACAAGAGAAATGCCCTGTTATATTTGGAATAAAAGAGTGAGAAAATATGCTTTTTGCCCTGACGCAGGCACTGGTACTTATTGATCACGTGATGAAAATGTTAATTCTCATTGGTGGATGTAAGGTTGTGACGTGAACTTGTCCGCAAGAGTGTGGTACGAGTATATTTATATATCAGGTGCGCGAAACCTCAGTAGAGGACCACTTCTTGAAGCTGAGTTCCGAGTAGATTGAATTCCGGATCCAGAAAGCAGTTAGTTACTGGGGTTCGGTTCGGCTTAAAATTTCTCGCTGTATAACGATACTCGTATACAAGTCAACCATGCTCGCTTTGAGGCACCCCTGTGGCGATTCTTTGGGAGATTCAAAAGACGTACCAGTCTTTATTGGCATTTGCCAAAGCCCGTCAGTATATAACTGCAACGATATACAATTTCTGTCTTGCGTTTTGTGTTTAAGAAAAGAATACAGAAATAACCACAAATTTCCCACAATACTTGGCATTAAGCTATATACAGGGAGCATGGCCTAATAAGTGAAAAATTGAAATAAATTTTGTAATTATCCACCAAGAATTTTTTAACTTATATTTCAAAAAGTATGTAAGAAATTAAAAGTGGGTGTACAGAATCAAATGGTGCCTAATGCCAGCAACTATTTTAGAGTATGTTTTACAGATGTCCATAACCCATGTATTTCAATTTTTGGTCACTTGAATTTGGTCATTTAAAGGCCGGAACGTTAAGAAATATTTGGCAGATGAGTTCGGGAGCTTAATTTTCTCTCATTCAACGAAGAAATGAAAGATATGCAGCCCATTTAAACTTCTACCTGTTTTGTAAAATGGGTATATTGTGCCTGAACTTTCAGCAAATGTTGAAGAATAGGTGCTGGTATGTAGGATTCGTGCCTGAGAATATGTAAAGTTTACTCTATTAGCGAACCAGTGGAAGGCTTCGTTACTTTGACAGAGAGATGTACGAAGTAATTTAAGGAGAAACTAGACTCGCAGCTGCCTGTAATCACGTCCGTAGACACTAAGTGCCAATACGCTAGCTTACGCTTTCAGGAATTTCCGATGGGGGGCTATTTTTCAACTGCTAATTTTCTTCACATACATGTAATAAGCCTTAGATGAATCTTAAAAATCATTTTATGTGTTATCCTACATACATCATAACCTATCTGTGATTATGCTTCAAGAAAATTTCTGTTATTTTGTCCAGACTTTTTTCTACCATCTGCACATTTAAACCAACATATTGCAGTCGAAACGTCAACTTTTTGGCATATTCTGAAGTGCGAATTAGCATATAAGTAACTTGCTAAGTTATCAGACGTGACCCCCAAGAGTATACCAGAATGCTCAGAGCAAGATTCCAAGCAACTTTCGCACTATTTTCTCGCCTGACATGTCCTACGAGTATTCACAGTGGCCAGATGTCTGTTTATACTCCGGATTTTAATGCCACGCGCTCTAGACTTGTAGCACGGGTGCTTTCTCTAAAAAATAGCAAACAACACCAAATGCTTAGTTTTCTGCAATCGACTAAAAATATGCTTACTTTTGATCTTTTTTCAGATAGTTAGTGGTTTTTTTTTTTTTTAATGATTTTTGTGGAGAGGTTAAAAACTATGTTCCAATATTATTGCGTCACAGAGCACGGACACAATGTGAAAACAAGATTTTATATTTAACGAAAACGTGACATTTCTGTGTTCTGTGATTTTTGCAACAGAATTTATTGTGCTACAGTACGCTGGCCGTTGCACTCTGTCAGTATATCTTTTGTAATATTTCTTTTCAGTTTACAAAGTCGTCAGGCATTTTGAGAACATCAGCTTAGGAATATAGAATTCAACATGGCACAAGATCAGATTGACGAAGATAATTTTGCTCTGCGTAATTCTGCAGCATTCTTTGAAAAATTTGATCGTTATGATCAACAGGAGTTACTGTCATATGCTGCCTCACACTGGCAACTATCAACAGACGATTTCAAGGCACCTACAGAACCTCCCCTTGGTATCATTTCACACATGCAAAACATACAGGAATTCACTGCTATGTTAATGATGCCTGTGGAAGAGGGCATCGAGAGTATAGACATGCGTGAAGTACATCAAATTGTTCGTGAATTGACCTATGGGATATACGTAGTCAATCAAGTACCCACTGTGTCACTAGAGGCGAACTTTGATCTCAGTACTGCATGCCAGCTACCACCGGCATATCAGGATACCAGGGTTGGTCAGCTTATGGTAGATGTAGACTATATGATGAAAGCTTTATGGCATGGCTCATATTTTCCAAGAGATAAAAGACTCAAGTTCTCAGAACGATGGAGGGGTAATTTGGATGTAAACTCTAGTGGAAAACCTGAAACTAAAAAGGCGTTACTTACGGAATTTATTACATCAGGTTTGTTTATTTGTTTGCTTGTTTGTTATTTTTTTTAATTTGTTGCTGTTCAAGTACGCATGCACTGGTAAAGGAATAGACGCTTTCCTGTTAATTGTCGTTTGAAAGTTTAATTGTAGAAACATTGAAATTTTTCGATCGTTCATAAAACGTTAAAATCATGTCTAAATAGTTGAGTGTGCGGCGTCTGTTAAATTTATCTGGCTTAAATTGAACTAGATTTGGCTTCAAATTCTATGAATATGCCAGGTGATCTATAATTTTTTGAAGATTTAGACCTTTTGCCAAATATGTGTGAGTTTTGCTTTTTTGCGTGGACTATATTTATAACTTACAGACAGGCCAGCAGTCTGGCCAAATTTATGGGAAAAAAGAGTTTTTTTTAGTAATCTTTTGCAACATATTGAACCCAAAAAAAATAAAATGAAGAAAAGACTCGGGTGTGTGTATATAATTTTGTTTCTGTGCTCAAAATGAAGGTATGATCGATGTGACAAAGGACGTGGATTACGCGCACATCTATGACAAGATGCCGCAGGAGCAGGCGGGCGACGTGGAGATGGCGGAGGAGAGGCGCTACTTCATGTCCAACGCCGAGGATCTCTCCATGCTCATGACGCTCTTCCAGAAGAGTGTCCGCCAGTATAAAAATCTCTTCATTCTCGACGCCGATTGGGTGGCGAGTTCTGTGGTGCGGTTACTGGAGGACCAGGTTGATCAAACAGGTAACCTGTCAAACAGTGCGCGGGGATAGCTTGATTAACTGTCTGTTGAGAACTTTACTTCCAAGGGGAACAGACCACGCCTTAAATTACAGTTGAATGCTTTTTGTATACGCTGTAGCATTTTCAGTTTTTACAAGGTATGACAGATTTTATTATAAAATCGTGCACTTTTCTGTGACAGGGTACAAGGTGTGACAGAATTTATTATAAAATCATGCACTTTTCTGAGACAGAGTACAAGGTGTGACAGATTTTATTATAAAACCGTGCACTTTTCTGTGACAGGGTACGAACGTCTAAATGCAAGACTGCAGCTTCAGGAATTGATGATCAAAGAACATCTTTGTGATAAACCGGAAGTCAAAAAACAAGTAAGAGAGAAGATATCTACAAAGAATTTTTGATATACAGGGATGTGTATCTGGATATTGGAAATGGCACGCCTATGTGATACCCGTACAAATGTGGCTGACCTTTTTTTTTCTCGCAAAATGGTATAACAAGAAGAAAAATTGGTTCAGCTTTGCCTGCTTTTGAAGTTTCTTTTACTGTAATTTGATTGGTCGATTCCCAAGTCAGTAATCAATGTTGGCCGGAATGCAAAAAAAAAAAATCCATAGATACTGCAGTTTTTTGTAATCAAAAACGCCAATCAAGTCATGTAGCAAAGTATTGATTTATTTTGAGTCAGTGTGGAGATGTTATTGACCAGTTACGAACATATTGACCTGAAGGTCAATGTTAAAGTATCGCGCACTTCGTTACAGTGTGTGCTTCATTGCTGATTGCTTCATTGCTGATTGCTTCATTGCTGATTGTTTCATTGCTGATTGTTTCAGCTCTACCTGTTGAAATTAGTCAGTTTCCTGGTGCCATTTCTCATCGCCATGAAAAAGCGCATGAAAATCCCACACATGATGAAGATGCTGCCAAACATGTCGGGTATGTGCCACTGTTAAGGTGCAAAACATGTCGGGTATGTGCCAATGTTAAGGTGCAAAACATGTCGGGTATGTGCCACTGTCAAGGTGCTGCCAAACATGTCGGGTATGTGCCAATGTTAAGGTGCTGCTAAACATGTCGGGTATATGCCACTGTTAAGGTGCTGCCAGACATGTCAGGTATATGCCAATGATAAGGTGCTGCCAGACATGTCGGATGTGTGCCATCGTTAAGGTGCTGCCAAACATGTCGGGTATGTGCCACTGTTAAGGTGCTGCCAAACATGTCAGGTATATGCCAGTGTTAAGGATATCGGGTATGTGCCAATGCTAAGATGAAAACTGTACGAAACAGTTCCATCCCCCCTTCCTCACTATGTATTTGTGCATATATATATATCACTTTGTTGAGGGCCAGTATCTTCGCCTGGTGCCAGAATTCAGATGGCAGTAGTTGTTGCCGTTGCATTTCAATCTCGTTTTAGATGTTTAGACAACGTCTATGGGTTTAGTTTTGTACATATTTAATTCACCGCATTCTAACTTGCTAATGTCCCCCATCCGGAACGACAGTCGAACGGAGGCAATGAAATACGGTTTTTGAAATGTCTAGTTTATATGTGCAATGGTTTGTCCGCCCAAATTTGTGAAACATCGATACGTAAGGAACTGCAATTTCATACTTTGTACGTACAGAAAATGATTCATAAATTAAGTGGAACTTTTGAAAACCGACGAAAATGCGGGGAGATTTTATTATTTCACTTGAAAAATGATTTGCCAGAAGTGGTCTGACTTTTTTTTACATTTTGGCGATAGCTTTGGTCGGTGCTTAACAAAAGAAGTATATTCTCAGCCGTTGGCAATGTCCTTGGACATACTTGTTTCTAACATTTTTTTCTAAACTAAAAAAAGGAATGTAGAATCTTTACTCGTAACATGATAACTAACTTTAATATTAAATATGTGTGGTTAATTTACAAATCTATGTTACATAAAATGGCCGCCAGGAGACGGGGAAGAAGGTATTGCATTTTGGGCACTTTTTGGTACTTAAGGTGATACTGATGTGGTACTTATGGGGCGAATACTACTTCAAGGCTTTTCTTCTTTTTTTTTTTTTTCGTGTGGTCGTATGTCTGTTTCTTTATGGCTTTTGAAAAATAAACGAGAGAGCGAATGGGGATTTGGAGTTTGGGGATATTGTTTATTCTTTTATTTATTTTCTTGGTTAAGGGACTTCCGGTTGGGGTGTGTTACTGTTGTATAAACTATCTCACTTATTTTCTGAACAAATAATTAAAAGCAATTTTGTGAAGGTCCTTTAATAATTTCTGTTGAGTGTATTAGAAGTTTTTGTGGTAGAGAAGAAAGTAATAAACGGTATAGTTTTGATAAGATACATTTTGATAAATGACAAGCCTCTTGAAAATGTTTCTTTGTTTGATTGCTACCTCAAGTATTGCTTTCATAAATTCAGTGTGAATTTATTAAAACTTGACTCTGGTGCGATGCTCTTGAATTTTTGTCCAACGCAATGAGACAGGGTCGACGCTCAGCCGTCTGTCCGTCGGACCAAGTCTGAAAAAATGAAGATCGTGCAAAATTTTCACAGTTTTTACGTACTGTTGAACAGATTGGCCAGGCAGTCCATGTCTTTAAGCGCTGACACTGTCAGAGAGAAATATTCCTATGTAGATCATCTGGCTGATGTTATTACTATCACACTGTCTTACACTTATCTAATGGATTAATCAGCATTATAGATAATTAGATGTAATGTACTCTGCATGTGTGGTTTAGATAAAGCCTCCGGATATATATCATTGACAGCCTATTACAGCTGGCCGCCGCCCATCGTCCATTATGACGTAATAACGGATTCGTGGGGCGCCGCCCATCGTCCATTGTGACGTAATAACGGATTCGTGGAGCGTCGCCCATCGGCCATTATAACGTCACGAATTCGTTGAGCGTCGTCCATCGTCCATTATCATGTAATAAAGAATTCG
>CATKHT010000105.1:0-19231 GCA_949752745.1 Protula sp. h YS-2021 | reverse complement strand
TTACCTCACCTACAGAGGTAAGCCCTGTAAGATCCCGATATCCTCCAAGACTATCTCACCTACAGAGGTAAGCCCTGTTAGATCTCCATACCTTCCAAGACTACCTCACCTACAGAGGTAAGCCCTGTTAGATCTCGATATCCTCCAAGACTACCTCACCTACAGAGGTAAGCCCTGTTAGATCTCGATATCCTCCAAGACTATCTCACCTACAGAGGTAAGCCCTGTTAGATCTCGATATCCTCCAAGACTACCTCACCTACAGAGGTAAGCCCTGTTAGATCTCCATACCCTCCAAGCCTACCTCACCTACAGAGGTAAGCCCTGTTAGATCTCCTTACCCTCCAAGACTACCTCACCTACAGAGGTAAGCCCTGTAAGATCTCGATATCCTCCAGAACTACCTCACCTACAGAGGTTCGCACTGTAAGATCTCGATATAGGTTACTTCGCTAGAGATAAGAGTTATTCTTTTTACCGCTTTGCGTCCAGGGTTCACATACGAGAGGCTGGACGGCTCAGTGAGAGGAGAGGAGCGCTATCTGGCGGTACAAAACTTCAACGAAGACGATGACACCTTCTTGTTTCTACTCAGCACCAAAGCAGGTAACATCTGCCGTTCTGTGTTTATAATGTACAAAAATTTATTCAAGCGTAATAGAAAAAAAAATACTATAATTTTTCTACGATTGTCTTGGTTCTGATGAAAAAAAAATCAATTCCGATTTAACGTTCGGATGGAACCGACAATTTTGGCGGCAAAATGACAAGCTTTATTTTAATTTTGAAATGTTAGCAGAATAAGCAAAGAATCACATATTACGTATAAGAGTAATACTTCATTCTGTATGTGCAGATCCCTTCGGGGTCGGTCCATACGGCTGCTCAGGTTCAGGCAAAAAATAACATTCCGCACATATAGAATGTAGTGTTACTTTTATTATGTGCCGTATTTTAGGGTTTAATTTGTTTAATTTATAACAAACTATTTGCTCCCTCCGTATTCTTAGTTGGGGCTACACATTATGAGTTACGCTATTGGTGGTGGGTTTTCATATGGCCCTGTTATTGTTTGTGCGTATGCCTAGTTGGGGCGACACAGTATGAGTTACGCTATTGGTGGTGGGTTTTCATTTGGCCCTGGTCTTGTTTGTGCGTATGCTTAAGTTGGGGCGACACAGTATGAGTTGTGCTATTGGTGGTGGTTTTTCATTTGGCCCTATTCTTGTTTGTGCGTATGCTTAGTTGGGGCGACACAGTATGAGTTACGCTATTGGTGGTGGGTTGTTATATGCCTTGTTATGGTTAGTCCGTTTTAGAAATAGCTGTATTTATTATCAAGCTAATATGACGTCATTACGTAAAAATCTTGTGTGCAAAATTTCTCAGCCGCTGATCATCGGAGACGGTTCAAACTTAATTGTTGGGATTGTTGCTTGGTAGGTCCGAAAGTTTCTGTCAAATTTTTTTATGAGTAGAACAAACGAGTACGCCGTATGACGTCATCACGTAAAATAATACGGAACCTAAATTTTAAAAGAGTTGCTTCTACTGTTCTCTATCAAAGGCGATAAAACCGAGTGTTTTTATTTTCAAAGGTGGTGTAGGGCTGAACCTGGTCGGAGCGGATACCGTGATATTCGTCGATAGCGACTTCAATCCTCAGAACGACCTACAGGCCGCGGCTAGAGCCCACCGTATAGGCCAGACCAGGTACTTGTTAGATTTATGGACGGTACTTATGCAGTACTTATGCAGTACTTGTTGAGAGCTGTTCTGTAGCGGAAATTATACGGGTTCTAAGAACTTGAGGTTTAATAACGGCATGACTTTTTTTTAATGTTCAAAATTTAAATAACTATTTCTTGATAATGACAAATGTTAAAATCCATTTGATTGACATTTATTTCTGGTTTAATTTCCTGTTGTATTTAATTTGGGTTTCTTATCTGAGCGCATAATGACTTCTAGTGATAATATCCGTACCCCCCCCCCCCCCTCCCCCGGTATCTGAGGCCGGTGAAGGCGGTCAGGCTGAAAGTAACGCACCCCTCCCCCCCCCCAGGTATTTGAGGCCAGTGGAGGTGGTCAGGCTCATAATATAGGCACCCCAACCCCCGGTATATCAGTACCCCCACCCCCCTACTACCGTTTGGTATTTCAGTCCGGTGGAGGTGATCAGGCCGATAATATCCGTATCCACCCCCGGTATGTCCGTATCCCATCCCTTCCATTATTTCAGGCCTGTGAAGGTGATCCGGCTGATCGGCCGGAGCACGGTGGAGGAGATCATACTCCGGCGAGCCGAGGCCAAGCTCAAGCTCACCAACACGGTCATAGAAGGCGGACAGTTCTCCCTCAGCGGACAGAAGGCTGAACAAATACTCACGGATGAAAACATTAAGGTGAGACCGAAACAAGCCAATAAAATAATAACAAAAAAGATAAATATATAAAAGGGACTTTTGAAATTTCTTTTGATAGAGAAGTTATTGTCAGTTATTATTATTATTATTATTATTATTATTATTATTATTATTATTATTATTATTCTCATTATTATTATTATTATTATTATTATTATTATTATTATTATTATTATTATTATTATTATTATTATTATTACTGTATTGGGAGTTAGATACAAGTTAAAAATGTAAACTTAAAAATGTAGTAGGTTAAAATTGTCAAAGTTTACGTACTCTACTTAAAACTTCCTGATCAATGTTCATTTTGTAAGTATTATTTTTTTTATGCAGGCTTATATTTTGAATATTTACAGTTACAAGATATCCTGAAGTTCGGCGTCGATCGTTTGTTCGCCGACGAGGAGAGCACCCTGGAGGATGTCGATTTCGACACGATACTCGGCGCCACCAAAGATGGCGAATGGGTTATCAGCACGGAAAGCCCACCGGTAAAACGACTGTACTCTCCACCCCCTCCACCCCTCCACCCCTCCACCCCTCCACCCCTCCCCCTCCACACCTCCACCCTCCCCCCCCTCCATCCCTCCCCCTCCATCCCTCCCCCCTCCACCCCTCCCTCCTCCACCGCCGTTATGGCATTATGCATTAAAACAAGAGAGAAACATGGAATGTTCAGCGCCAAATCAACTTATTTATTTATGATCGCTGTCGCTATAAAAATTTGTCGGGATTTATTGTTGCCTGCCAAATGTATTTCGCGACACGCAGGACGCATTTTGTTTCATTTTTCTGCAACAAAATGCATTTGTTTTTTTTTTTAAATTTATTACGACTTATTTTTTGCGTTTGCCGCAAGCGTATCTGTATATTCTCTACGTGTCATTTTGGCGGTCTAATCGGGCGTTCAGGAGAGCAGCGTTGCCATGGAAACGGACGACGATCCGGCGCCGGGGACCAGCGAGAGCATGTACGTGTTTGAAGGCACCGACTACTCCTCCGCCAGGGTGGCGGACGAGCCGTCCGAGGACGATGTGGCCACCTTCGCCAAAATTATGCAAGGTAATTGCGCAACTCTGGCTAAAATATATAATCTTGAGTAGTTTTGTCTCCCTGTCCTCCAAGTATTTCTGTCTCCGTGTCCTCCAAGTATTTCTGTCTCCGTGTCCTCCAAGTATTTCTGTCTCCGTGTCCTCCAAGTATTTCTGTGTCCGTGTCCTCCAAGTATTTCTGTGTCCGTGTCCTCCAAGTATTTCTGTGTCCGTGTCCTCCAAGTATTTCTGTGTCCGTGTCCTCCAAGTATTTCTGTCTCCGTGTCCTCCAAGTATTTCTGTGTCCGTGTCCTCCAAGTATTTCTGTGTCCGTGTCCTCCAAGTATTTCTGTCTCCGTGTCCTCCAAGTATTTCTGTGTCCGTGTCCTCCAAGTATTTCTGTGTCCGTGTCCTCCAAGTATTTCTGTGTCCGTGTCCTCCAAGTATTTCTGTGTCCGTGTCCTCCAAGTATTTCTGTCTCCGTGTCCTCCAAGTATTTCTGTCTCCGTGTCCTCCAAGTATTTCTGTGTCCGTGTCCTCCAAGTATTTCTGTCTCCGTGTCCTCCAAGTATTTTTGTCTACGCGTCCTCCAAGTATTTCTGTGTCCGCGTCCTCCAAGTATTTTTGTCTCCGTGTCCTCCAAGTATTTTTGTCTCCGTGTCCTCCAAGTATTTTTGTCTCCGTGTCCTCCAAGTATTTTTGTCTCCGTGTCCTCCAAGTATTTTTGTCTCCGTGTCCTCCAAGTATTTTTGTCTCCGCGTCCTCCAAGTATTTCTGTGTCCGTGTCCTCCAAGCATTTCTGTCTCCGTGTCCTAAAAGTATTTTTGTCTCCGTGTCCTCCAAATATTTTTGTCTCCGCGTCCTCCAAGTATTTCTGTGTCCGTGTCCTCCAAGTATTTCTGTCCCCGTGTCCTCCAAGTATTTTTGTCTCCGCGTCCTCCAAGTATTTTTGTCTACGCGTCCTCCAAGTATTTCTGTCCCCGTGTCCTCCAAGTATTTCTGTCTCCGTGTCCTCCAAGTATTTTTGTCTACGCGTCCTCCAAGTATTTCTGTGTCCGTGTCCTCCAAGCATTTCTGTCTGCGTGTCCTCCAAGTATTTTTGTCTCCGTGTCCTCCAGGTATTTCTGTCCCCGTGTCCTCCAAATATTTTTGTCTCCGTGTCCTCCAAATATTTTTGTCTCCGTGTCCTCCAAGTATTTCTGTCCCCGTGTCCTCCAAGTATTTTTTTCTCCGCGTCCTCCAAGTATTTTTGTCTCCGTGTCCTCCAGGTATTTCTGTCCCCGTGTCCTCCAAATATTTTTGTCTCCGTGTCCTCCAAATATTTTTGTCTCCGTGTCCACCGAGTATTTCTGTCTCCGTGTCCCCCAAGTATTTTGTCTCCGTGTCCTCCAAGTATTTCTGTCTCCGTGTCCTCCAAATACTTCTGTCTCCGTGTCCTCCAAGAATTTCTGTCCCCGTGTCCTCCAAGAATTTCTGTCTCCGCGTCCTCCAAGTATTTCTGTGTCCGTGTCCTCCAAGCATTTCTGTCTGCGTGTCCTCCAAGTATTTTTGTCTCCGTGTCCTCCAAATATTTTTGTCTCCGTGTCCTCCAGGTATTTCTGTCTCCGTGTCCTCCAAGAATTTCTGTCCCCGTGTCCTCCAAGAATTTCTGTCTCCGCGTCCTCCAAGTATTTCTGTCTCCGTGTCCTCCAAGTATTTCTGTGTCCGTGTCCTCCAAGTATTTCTGTGTCCGTGTCCTCCAAGTATTTCTGTCTCCGTGTCCTCCAAGTATTTCTGTGTCCGTGTCCTCCAAGTATTTCTGTCCCCGTGTCCTCCAAGAATTTCTGTCTCCGCGTCCGCCAAGTATTTCTGTGTCCGTGTCCTCCAAGTATTTCTGTCTCCGTGTCCTCCAAGTATTTCTGTGTCCGTGTCCTCCAAGTATTTCTGTCTCCGTGTCCTCCAAGTATTTCTGTGTCCGTGTCCTCCAAGTATTTCTGTCTCCATGTCCTCCAAGTATTTCTGTCTCCGTGTCCTCCAAGTATTTCCGTCTCCGTGTCCTCCAAGTATTTCTGTGTCCGTGTCCTCCAAGTATTTCTGTCTCCATGTCCTCCAAGTATTTCTGTCTCCGTGTCCTCCAAGTATTTCTGTCTCCGTGTCCTCCAAGTATTTCTGTCTGCGTGTCCTCCAAGTATTTCTGTCTGCGTGTCCTCCAGGTATTTCTGTCTCCATGTCCTCCAAGTATTTCTGTCTGCGTGTCCTCCAAGTATTTCTGTCTGCGTGTCCTCCAGGTATTTCTGTCTCCATGTCCTCCAAGCATTTCTGTCTGCGTGTCCTCCAAGTATTTTTGTCTCCGTGTCCTCCAAATATTTTTGTCTCCGTGTCCTCCAAGTATTTCTGTCTGCGTGTCCTCCAAGTATTTCTGTCTGCGTGTCCTCCAGGTATTTCTGTCTCCATGTCCTCCAAGTATTTCTGTCTGCGTGTCCTCCAAGTATTTCTGTCTGCGTGTCCTCCAGGTATTTCTGTCTCCATGTCCTCCAAGCATTTCTGTCTGCGTGTCCTCCAAGTATTTCTGTCTCCGTGTCCTCCAAGTATTTCTGTGTCCGTGTCCTCCAAGCATTTCTGTCTGCGTGTCCTCCAAGCATTTCTGTCTGCGTGTCCTCCAAGTATTTCTGTCTCCGTGTCCTCCAAGTATTTCTGTGTCCGTGTCCTCCAAGCATTTCTGTCTGCGTGTCCTCCAAGCATTTCTGTCTGCGTGTCCTCCAAGTATTTCTGTCTCCGTGTCCTCCAAGTATTTCTGTGTCCGTGTCCTCCAAGTATTTCTGTCTCCGTGTCCTCCAAGTATTTCTGTGTCCGTGTCCTCCAAGTATTTCTGTCTCCGTGTCCTCCAAGAATTTCTGTCTCCGTGTCCTCCAATTATTTCTGTCTTCGTGTCCTCCGGACATATTTTCGGCCATTGTTTTACAATGCGATTTTTTCAATGCACGTACCTCAGTTCCTCGTTTGTTTTTTGTCTTTTGTTTTTTTATTGGGGAGGGGGAGGGTGTTATTTCCACCTTAAGGCCATCTATCACGGTGCATGTACGGCGAAAATATGCATGTGTTGATAGTTTTCGTGGTGATTTATAGAAATCTTGCTTTTAAGGACGTGGTACTAATCAAAATTGTGTTTACATGTGTGTATTTGTGTGTACAGACGAAGAGAAGACACGTGCAGGCGCTAGTGGCAGCAGTACGGTATCGCTACGACGCGGGGACACGGTGACGTCATCCCTGCCTGCTCGCAAGGCCCGCACCCCGCTTACAGAGGAACAGAAGGAGGAGCTCCGAAAGAGGGTCAGTTGTTTCGATTTGTTTTCCGCAGGAGCTCCGAAAGAGGGTCAGTTGTTTCGATTTGTTCTTGCACACGGCGGAGTTGTTTAGACAACTAGACCAGAGGAATAAATAAAAATTTTAATAAAAATAACAATATCCTCCACCTTTCTCCCATTGTTACAAAACAGCTCACCTCTGAGGAGTTCTCGCTGTTATGTGAAAACACAGAGCAGATGGATATTTTAAAAAGTAGTTCCTATATTTTATGAGTACTAATATCGCAGAATCCCCAGTGGCTCTGCAGAGTAAGAAGGTGTCATAGACAACAGATCGAACCGCCGTAGAGGTTTGCTCTTGGATAACAACAACCTGTCCCCAAGTGTAAACTGGAGATCGGAAAAAAGCCACAGACTCAACCAACCGTCTTTGAAGAAAATATAGAGATTGATGCCATCCCAATTGTGGTGTCTAAAATATGTAGTTTAAAAAATGAGATGGCGAATGAAACATATTACCGAAAAAAAGAAGAAAAATAGATGAAGCGAAAACACTTTCATCGGAGTTACTTGGGGCAGAGAAATGTCTGCAACGACCTAGTGACCAGTCCTATGAAAGCTTTTCTGTTATAGACAAAATATATCGATCTTTGCGTGTGTTATTCAGGAAGAAAAAATATAAAAAAACGTTGTAAGTTCAGACATAGTAAAACCTTGTTATAACGGCATCGGTTATAAAACGACGTTCTTGCTCCAGATAAGCTAGTCTCTATCTAAAGCACCGTATATAACGACATAGCGGATATGACGACATATTGCTTATCACGACATATTTTCTAGGTCCACGAGACCGTCGTTGTATCAGACATGTACATTATACGAAAAAAAAAGAAATGGAAGGATATATATTGACACGTGACTAATGTTGATCAGAGAGCCGAGCTGGCGGAGCTACGGGAGAAGAAGGCGGAAGAAGAGAAGCAACGACGCGAGGAAAGAAAGCACCAGCAAAAGTAAGCAGGCTTGCTGCTTGTTCCCTCCCCCTCCCCCCTCTCCTCCGCCCCTTCACGCTCCCCCCTCCCCCCTGTCCCCCCTCCCCGCCCGACCCCAGAAGAGAAGCAACGACGGGAGGAAAAAAAGCGCCAGCAAAAGTAAGCAGGCTTGCTGCTTGTTCCCTCCCCCTCCCCCTCTCCTCCGCCCCTTCACGCTCCCCCCTCCCCCTGTCTCCCCCCCCCCCCCGCCCGACCCCAGAAGAGAAGCAACGACGGGAGGAAAAAAAGCGCAAGCAAAAGTAAGCAGGCTTGCTGCTTGTTCCCTCCCCCCTCCCTCCACTCCTCCGCTTTCTCCCCCTTCCCCTGTCTCCCCCTTCCCCCTCCCCCTGTCTACCCCTCCCCGGCCACCCCCCGGAAGAGAAGCAACGACGCGAGGAAAATAAAGCACCAGCAAAAGTAAGCAGGCTTGCTGCTTGTTCCCTCCCCCTCCCCCCTCTCCTCCTCCCCCTTCCCCCCTCCCCCCCCCCCGGCCACCCCCCAGAAGAGAAGCAACGACGCAAGGAAAAATGGCGGCAGCAGAAGTAAGCAGACTTGCTGTTTGCCCCCCCCCCCTCCCTTCCCCCTCTCCCCTCCCTCAACAAGTAATAAAACGGAAGCTTCTGGGTTTTCTAGGCTGGCCTTGTGGAAGAAGAATGGCTACACATCATGCAATATGGCCCTGCCGGAGGATGACGTCAGCGATACTGCAGCGCGCGTCACCATGGATACGGGTGATGACGATGGTGGTGACGGTGACGTCAACAAACAGATTCATTACGTCATTGGTGACGTCACGCGTCCGAAGACGACGGGCGAGCGAAGCGCTATCGTGGTGCACTGTGTAGGTACGTAACGAGCGTATCACTAAGTGACATTCGGCTATCTGTTTCCCATTTAGAGTTTTGGAATTTGAAATTTAAAAAATGCCATGTCTTATGAAAATGAAGACAGTCACTTACGTACTGACTGTAAAGTCAGTGCCGTATACTACATATAATTTTTCTTGTACCGGTTACGGCATTTTTAGCCCAGCTTACGTTACACGTAAGCTGGGGTATTCCTATCGGTTTGCGGGCGGTGTCCGTTAGTTAGTTAGTTAGTTAGTTGTTTATTTAGTAAACTTTGGTTCAAAATGCATCTCCTCCTACAATTTTGATCCGATGTCATTTATTTTTGGTGTGAGGCATCCCTAAGGGGTCGTGCATACGGCTTGTGCTTTTCTAGACGATCGGGTGATTTTTGAATTTTTGGCGAATTTTTAAAGAAAAAATTTTAAAATGTATCTCCTCCTACATTTTTGACCCGATGTCATTTATTTTTGGTATGAGGCACCCTTAAAGGGTCGTGCATACGGCTTGTGCTTTTTTAGTCGATCGCGCAATTTTTGTATTTTTGGGGAATTTTTAAAGCAAAAATTTCGAAAATAATTCAAAATGCATCTACTCCTACAATTTTGATTCGATGTCATTTATTTTTGGTTTGAGGCATCCCTAAGGAGTCGTGCATACGGCTTGTGCTTTTTTAGTCGATCGGGTGATTTTTGAAATTTAGGCTAATTTTTAAAGAAAAAAATTTAAAATGTGTCTCCTCCTACATTTTTGACCCGATGTGATTTATTTTTGGTATGGGGCACCCCTAAAGTGTCGTGCATACGGCTTGTGCTTTTCTAGTCGATCGGGTGATTTTTTAATTTTTGGGGAATTTTTGAAGAAAAAAATTTAAAATGTATCTCGTCCTACATTTTTGATCCGATGTCTTTTTTTTAGCCCAGTTGGCTTTTTAGCCAACAGGGCTATACAGATGGGGCAAGTGTCGTCCGTCTGTCCGTCCGTCCGTCCGTCCGTCCGTCCCGCGACCGTTAAAAGTGGAATAACTTTTTTATTTTTTATCCGATTCTTACCAAATTTTAAACATGAGTTCCTAACCCTTTACTGCATTAGGAAATATTTTTATTTTTGCGGTTTAAACCATTTTTGGCGATTTTATTGCCAATTTGGGCAAAATACGAAAAAACCTATCTAGTCCCTCATTTTTCATCGGAAGATTCCGAAATTTTTTATGAAGAAACTAGGACTAAGGGGTAAAAAAAGTACTTTTTTCGATTTTTGAATTTCGCCTTATTTTTGAATCTACTGAGCTTCAAAGTTTGCAACTTCTAAAAATTGGCAAATTTCCAATTTTTTTTCTTAACAAAGTATTTAAAGTGGAATATCTTTTTTATTTTTTATCCGATTCGTACCAAATTTTTAACACGAGTTTTTAACCTTCTACTGCATTAGGAAATTTTTTTATTTTTTGGTTTAAACCATTTTTGGCGATTTTATTGCCAATTTGGGCAAAATACGAAAAAACCTATCTAGTCCCTCATTTTTCATCGGAAGATTCCGAAATTTTTTATGAAGAAACTAGGACTAAGGGGTAAAAAAAGTACTTTTTTCGATTTTTGAATTTCGCCTTATTTTTGAATCTACTGAGCTTCAAAATTTGCAACTTCTAAAAATTGGCAAATTTCCATTTTTTTTCTTAACAAAGTAGTTAAAGTGGAATATCTTTTTTATTTTTCATCCGATTCGTACCAAATTTTAAACGCGAGTTTATAACCTTCTACTGCATTAGGAAATTTTTTTATTTTTTGGTTTAAACCATTTTTGGCGATTTTATTGCCAATTTGGGCAAAAATACGAAAAAATCTATCTAGTCCCTCATTTTTCATCGGAAGATTCCGAAATTTGTTATGAAGAAACTAGAACTAAGGGGTGAAAAAAGTACATTTTTCGATTTTTGAATTTCGCCTTATTTTTGAATCTACTGAGCTTCGAAGTTTGCAGCTTTTAAAAAATTGGAAATTTCCATTTTTCTTCTTAAAAAAGCAAAGTTTCAATTTGCAGAGGGGCACAATATGTTACATGCAAGTACTTCTGGTTGGACTTTTCAGTAATTTTGTTGTCAGTGGGTCATTTCTATGATATTTTCAAGTGGACGATAATAGGGAACATTGGGCGATAAAGCAAGAAAGTTTTAATTTTCGCTTTAAAAGTGCAGGGATCAATTCTATGTCCCGAAAATATGATAAATATGATATTTTTCGGATGGGCGATAATAGGGAATATTGGTCGATACTGCAAGAAAGTTGTAATTTTCGCTTTAAATGTGCAGGAAGCAATTCTAGGACCCGAAAATATGATAAATATAATATTTTTCGGGTGGGCGATAATAGGGAACATTTTGCGATAATGTAAGAAAGTTGTAATTTTCGCTTTAAAAGTGCAGGAATCAATTCTATGACCCGAAAATATGATTAATATGATATTTTTCGTGTGGGCGATAATAGGGAGATTTGGGCGATAATGCAAGAAAGTTGTAATTTTCGCTTTAAAAGTGCAGGGATCAATTCTATGACCCGAAAATATGATAAATGTGATATTTTTCGGGTGGGCGATATCAGGGAATATTGGGCGATAATGTAAGAAGATTGTAATTTTCGCTTTGAAAGTGCAAGAATATATTCTGTGACCCAAAAATATGATAAATATGATATTTTTCGGATGGGCGATAATAGGGAACATTGGGCGAAACTGCAAGAAAGTTGTAATTTTCGCTTTAAAAGTTCAGGAAACAATGCTAGGACCCGAAATATGATAAATATAATATTTTTCGGGTGGGCGATAATAGGGAACTTTGGGCGCTAATGCAAGAAAGTTGTAATTTTCGCTTTAAAAGTGCAGGAATCAATTCTGTGACCCGAAAATATGATCAATGTGATATTTTACGGGTGTGCGATAACAGGGAATATTGGGCGATAAAGCAAGAAAATTGTAATTTTCGCTTTAAAAGTGCAGGAAACAATTCTAGGACCCGAAAATATTATAAATATGATATTTTTCGGATGGTCGATAATAGGGAACATTTGGCGATAGTGCAAGAAAGTTGTAATTTTCGCTTTAAAAGTGCAGGGATCAATTCTATGTCCCGAAAATATGATAAATATGATATTTTTTGGATGGGCGATAATAGGGAACATTGGGCGCTAATGCAAGAAAGTTGTAATTTTCGCTTTAAAAGTGCAGGAATCAATTCTATGACCCGAAAATATGATAAATGTGATATTTTTCGGGTGGGCGATAATAGGGAATATTGGGCGAAAATGTAAGAAAATTGTAATTTTCGCTTTAAAAGTGCAGGAATCAATTCTCTGACCCGAAAATATGATAAATATGATATTTTTCGGATGGTCGATAATAGGGAATATTGGGCGATACTGCAAGAAAGTTGTAATTTTCGCTTTAAAAGTGCAGGAATCAATTCTATGACCCGAAAATATGATAAATGTGATATTTTTCGGGTGGGCGATAATAGGGAATATTGGGCGATAATGTAAGAAAGTTGTAATTTTCGCTTTAAAAGTGCAGGAATCAATTCTATGACCCCAAAATATGATAAATGTGATATTTTTCGGGTGGGCGATAATAGGGAACATTGGGCGATAATGTAAGAAAGTTGTAATTTTCGCTTTAAAAGTGCAGGAATCAATTCTATGACCCGAAAATATGATAAATATGATATTTTTCGGGTGGGCGATAATAGGGAACATTGGGCGATAATGTAAGAAAGTTGTAATTTTCGCTTTAAAAGTACAGGAATCAATTCTGTGACCCGAAAATATGATAAATATGATATTTTTCGGATGGGCGATAATAGGGAATATTGGTCGATACTGCAAGAAAGTTGTAATTTTCGCTTTAAATGTGCAGGAAACAATTCTAGGACCCGAAAATATGATAAATATAATATTTTTCGTGTGGGCGATAATAGGGAACATTGGGGGATACTGCAATAAAGTTGTAATTTTCGCTTTAAAAGTGCAGAGATCAATTCTGTGACCCGAAAATATGATAAATGTGATATTTTTCGGGTGGGCGATATCAGGGAATATTGGGCGAAAAAGAAAGAAAGTTGTAATTTTCGCTTTAAAAGTGCAGGAAACAATTCTAGGACCCGAAAATATGATAAATATAATATTTTTCGGGTGGGCGATAATAGGGAACATTGGGCGATAATGTAAGAAAGTTGTAATTTTCGCTTTAAAAGTGCAGGAAGCATTTGTATTACCCGAAAATATGATAAATATGATATATTTCGGGTGGGCGGTAATAGGTAGTATTGAGTATAATGCAAGAAAGTTGTAATTTTTATTTTTAAAGGTGCAGGAAGCAATTATATGACCCGACAATATGATAAATGTGATATTTTTCGGGTGGTCGATAGCCTCTTTTTCATTTTTCCCACGCAAATTAGAATTAATTAGGGTCCACATATTTTTGACGAACCCCCCGCTTTGAAGTTTACCAGGGCATTTGAAGTACGCCTGTCAGGGTAGACTATCCACGGTCTGGATATACCTCACCCGAAAAATCATCATATCGATTTTTATCGATATCGATACGTTTAAGTAATCGTATGCAACAAAAGGCTCGAGATAAGTGCATATAAGAAAGGACGTTATTTAAATTTTGGAGTTCTACTTCTCTTTGATATCAAAAACAAATTGGAGAAAAATTCCTGTTTTTACATATATATTTTTATTTGACAAATATCGTACCGTGTTCTGGATAGGATGTTCCAAAACTGTATGCACATTTTTATACTCACTTGAAACAAGGCCCAAGATAAGTAATAAAAGAAAGGACTTTATTTTAATTTTTACATCTGCCTTCTGTTTGAATTTAATAACAAATTGCAGTAAAATTCCTGTGTCTGTATTTTTCCCATTTATTACAAATATTCAGAAATTTTCATAATTTCAGCATAATTTAATATAAAAAAACATTCAACCAGATCAGACTGTCTTACCATTTTCCAAGAGGCACAAGACTGAATTCTCAACTGGACCACTGTCACTTGACAGTCTTGTTTTTTTTTTTTTGGTATGAGGCACCCTAAAGGGTCGTGCATACGGCTTGTGCTTTTTAGTCGATCGGACAATTTTTGTATATTTAGGGAATTTTTGAAGAAAAATGCATTTCCTCCTACAGCTTTTATCCGATTTCATTTATTTTTGGTATGGGGCATCCTTAGGTGGGTCGGGCATACGGCTTGTGCTATTTGACTCGACTTGGGAATTTTTGATTTCGGGGGGAATTTTTGATGAAAATACCTTAAATGCATCTTCTCCTGCAGTTTTGATCAGACATAATTTATTTTGGGGCTGAGGCATGCTTAGGGTGTCGTGAATACAGCCTGTGCCTTTCGAGTCGATCAGAATTTTTGGGGAATTTTTGAAGAAAAAAACTTCAAAATGCATTTCCTCCTACAGGTTTTATCAGATGTCATTTATTTTTGATATGAACCGTCTTTAGGTGGTCATGCATACGGCTTGTGCTTTTTGAGTGAATTGGAAAACTTTTGAATTTTTTTCGGAATTTTTGAAAAAAAAATAAATGAATCTCCTCCTACAGCGCATAAACGCAAGGTAAATGAACTTGCGCAGTAGTCAGATTTAACAACCACACATCGACGCAAGTTAAATAAACATTCGCAGTGGTCCAAGTTAAGCACTGCGCATCGATGCAAGTTAAATAAACATGCGCATTGGTCCGAAATGTGAACCACGCATTGACGGAAGATAAACATGCGAACTGGTACAAAATAAGCACCGCGCATCAACGCAAGTTAAATAAACATGCGCAATGGTCCGAAAAAAGAACTACGCATCGACGCAAATTGAATAGACATGCGCAGTGGTCCGAAATGCGGATCGAGCATCAACGCAACCTTAAAGAAACATGCGTACTGGTCCGAAATGCGAACCGCGCATCAACGCAAGTTAAATAAATATGCACACTGGTCCGAAAAAAAGAACCGCGCATCAGCGCAACCCAAAGAAACATGCGCACTGGTATGAAATGAGAACCACGCATCAACGCAAGTTAAATAAACATGGGCAATACCCGATAATGCGAACCGCGCATCGACGGAAGTTAAATAAACATGCGATCCGGTTCAAAATAAGCACCGCACATCAACACAAGTTAAACAAACATGCGCACTTGTCCGAAAAAAGAACCACGCATCGACGCAAGTTGAATAGACATGCGCAGTGGTGTGAAATGAGAACCGCGCATCAACGCAAGTTAAATAAACATTCGCAGTGGTCCGAAGAAAGAACCACGAAGCGACGCAAGTTGAATAGACATAAGAGTCGGGTATCGACGGTACTGAAATAAACATGCGTTCTGGTCCCAAATGCAATTCGCGTGTCAACGCAAGTTAAGTGAACCTACGCACTGGTCCGAAATGCGAACCTCGCATCAACGCAACCTAAAGAAAGAGGTACACTGGTCCGAATTCCGAACCGCTCCTCAGCGCAAGTTAAATACACATTTGCACTGGTCCAAAATAAGTACCGAGCATCAACACAAGTTAAATAAATATGCGCACTGGTCCAAAATGCGAACCACGCATCAACACAAGTTAAATAAACATGCGCACTGGTGGAAAATGCGAAACGTTCATTAACGCAAGCTAAACAAACAAACACACTGGTCAGAAATGCCAACCGCACATCAACGCAAGTTAAATAAACATGCGCACTGGTCCGAAATTCGAACCGCGCATCAACGCCACTTAAATAAACGTGTGGAGTGGTTCGAAATGTGAACCACGCGCCAACGCAAGTTAAACAAACATTTGTACTGGTCCAGAATAAGAACCGCGCATCAATGCAAGTTAAATAAACGTGCGCACTGGTCCGATATTCGAACCGCGCTTCAACGCAAGTTAAATAAACATGCGCAATGGTCCGAAATTCGAACTGCTCATCAACGCAAGTTGAATAAACATGCGCACTGGTCCAAAATGCAAACCGCGCACCAACGCAAGTTAAATAAACATATACACACGTCCAAAATAAGCACCGTGCAAGTTAGATAAACATGCAAACTCTTCCGAAATGCGAACCGCGCATCAAGACAACCTAAGGAAACTTGTGCACTTGTCCAAAATAAGTACGAAAGTAAAATAAACATGCGCATTGGTCTGGAATAAGAACCGCGCATTAATCTTTATTAAGTTAAATAAACATGTGCACTGTTCCAAAATGAGAGCCTCGCATCAACGCAAATTAAATAAACATGCGCACTTGTCTGAATTAGAACCGCGCATCGAGGCAAGTTACATAAATATGCGCACTGGTCCGAAATGCGAGCTCTGTTTGAAGGTATCTATGGCAAACTATCCAGTCTACCAGATATACAAAAAATCTGTTCCCCATTTTTCTGGGAAAGAAATCTTTGTATGCATTTATCGGTCTATGTTCTGGTCCGGTGCTAAATTAATTATTGAGCTAGCTCTTTGCCGTCTCATCTTTTGAAGCTTGATATTTCAGGGAAATTCCTTCGCTTATGCACGCTGGAATGGGTCTTATTGCTTTTCGTAAGCTGGGACTTTGTCCTTGTACAAACTTGTAGAATATTGAAGTTGGCTTCAAACAGGCGCACCACGTTGCGTTTCAATAACCCATTGGCCGTATTTTTCTGTGACGGTACTCTTTTTTATGCGCGCAGATGATTCTGGGAGCTGGGGAAGCGGAGGGATATTCTCGGCCCTGGATGCCAGGTCAGACAAGCCCGCCGGCCACTATGCCCTCGCCGCCGACATGAAAGGTCGGTCTGTCTGTCTGTCTGTCTGTCTGTCTATGTGTCTGTCTATCTGTCTGTTTGTCTGTCTGTCTGTCTATGTCTGTCTGTCTATCTGTCTGTTTGTCTGTCAGTCTGTCTATCTGTCTGTCTGTCTGTCTATCTGTCTGTCTATCTGTCTGTCTATCTGTCTGTCTATCTGTCTGTCTGTCTGTCTGTCTGTCTATCTA
Source organism: Protula sp. h YS-2021 (assembly GCA_949752745.1). Lineage (NCBI taxonomy): Eukaryota > Metazoa > Annelida > Polychaeta > Sabellida > Serpulidae > Protula > Protula sp. h YS-2021. The sequence continues at coordinate 2,593 of CATKHT010000105.1, read as the reverse complement.
TCTGTCTGTCTGTCTATCTGTCTGTCTATCTCTCTGTGTCTGTCTATCTGTCTGTCTGTCTGTCTGTCTGTCTGTCTGTCTGTCTATCTATCTGTCTGTCTGTCTATCTGTCTGTGTGTCTGTCTATCTGTCTGTCTGTCTGTCTGTCTGTCTGTCTGTCTGTCTATCTATCTGTCTGTCTGTCTATCTGTCTGTCTGTCTATCTGTCTGTGTCTGTCTATCTGTCTGTCTGTCTGTCTATCTGTCTGTCTGTCTATCTGTCTGTCTGTCTATCTGTCTATCTGTCTGTCTATGCACACTGCTGTCAACATAAAGCCTGCAGTACACGTGTATCAAGTGAAATACCCCCTCGGGTACACGTGTGCGAAGTGAAAAATAGACCCTCGTGTACACGTTTACGAAGTGAAATAGACCCTCGTGTACACGTGTATGAAATGAATAGCGCCAGTTCTTGTACATGTCTACGATTTTGCCATGGTTTGTCTATCAAGAATCACCTCGCTTTAAGGAAAACTAGATTTGTTGGTCGTGTACGGGGGAGGGGGGGGAGGGGGTGGGGTATGATTTCAACTTACTGAACAACAATAGCCGTGTAATGACAGGGCTGGAAACAGTAGCAAAGTGAACTGGCGGGTCCTGACGTCATCGTAGCCAGCAGACGACACGCTTTTTGCGGGAGGCCACATCATTGTGTCACACCGTAGACGGTCACTTCCGGTTTCTGTTTTAAACTTAAGCAAGCCCCCCGCCTCCCCCTCCCCCGCTTCGCCCCCATTCCCGTGTGTCGTCAGTTCCACGAAGTAGTAGGAAAACTGGGTGGATAGAAAATGTTAACAAATAAAAACAGATCTATAATGTTAGACAAGAAACAATATTATGCCAAACCAAACTTTAAAATGTGTTTGATTTTTGAAAATATTTTACAGACTTGAGCTTGGGAGATGCGCACCTAGTCATTTTAGAAGAACGTGGTAAGGGGAAGAAGAACCAAGATGGCGGCGGTGCGTCAGGTGACGACGGCGCATGCGCACATGATGGCGGGTCGTGTGACGTGTACGTGTCTCTGATGATCACGCAGCACAGGGACCGTAGGCGGGGGCTGTCGGGGATACTCCTCAATCATCTAAGTACCGCTCTCAGGAGGCTGGCCGCGGCAGCAAGCGACATGAAAGGTACTTGGTGGTACTACGTCATACAATAAGTACAGGTGCACTTTTAGGTATCAACAGATGGCCGTATCTGACAACGAGCCTCGTCTTGCAAATTTCACCCACTGCAACATTTAGGGTGGCGATTAGTTCATTTGGTTAGGGCGTTGGTCGGGTAATCCCAAGGACCCGGACTCGAATACGGCTCGGGTGGTAAGCGGGGAATTGGAAACTTCGCTTTAGTTGCTATAACTAAGGAATATAGTGGGTTAGATCACCAGAATTCAAACCTGAAATTTCAGTTCTATTTCCAGAACAGTTATGGGGACGTATCCAAGAAGAGCATAATATTTTTTGTAGTTTTGTTTTCTGTTATACAAGCAGCAGTCAGCCCAGCGGTAAAACTTGCGCATCTAGAGTTTGCCAAAAATGTTCAGAAAGTAGTGTACTCCTATCGAAATTTCTCTTTTTTTTTTTTTTTTTTTGTCGTGTTAAAGAAAGGTGAAAAAATCGTTTTAAGTGTACCCATATATGTATGTTAACCAGTTCTTTTTTTTTTTCTTTTTTTTTATTTGTTTAATTATTTGTTTATTTTGTTTATTTTATTTTTTTTTATTTGTTTATTGATTGATTTTCAGCCAGCGTACATTTGCCGCGTATTGGCTACAACACACCGGGGTTTAACTGGTACGGCACCGAGCGCCTCATTCGGAAACACCTGGCGTCACGTGGCATAGCCACCTACATGTATCCTTGATTGAGGACAGTAAACTTGGAGTGGAAATTTCCATAATCAGAACATTGCTGGTTTCTCTCTGAGAGGGGGGGGGGGGCTGTTAGTTAGGATCTTTTAAATATTCAAACAACCTTTATTAATTTATCTGTATGGCCTTGATCCTATTTGGCGAGATTTGTTATCAAAAAACTGCGAACGTCTTTTTCTGCAATTAATGTCCTTGACCTCCAGGAAGATACTACTACCCGCGCAAGCGCGCCGCGAAGCGTGACGTCACGAGCGACTCGGACGATGACGTCGTCGTGAAGCGGCGCAGATATGACTCCCTCTCCGAGTCCGGGGAGGAAGAGTCTGCCTCCGAATCAAGTATCTGCTTTTTATAGCCCAGCTTCTTCCCGCCCCCGCTCCCCACGTTTTTTAGGGGACGTTTAAACAACTTTCTTACAACTAGAGTGGTCAAGAGCAAACTATTTCGGGCGTGATCCGTGTCCGTGTCACTCACAAGATAGCGAAGCCAAAAAAAAAAAAACTTTTTGAAAGTAAATTTAATCATTAAAATGAAAAACACATTATGTCTGAAACACCTAAATCGTTTGAAATACTTTTTTTTTGGGGGGGGGGAGGGGGGGGGGTTTAGTATATCCTTTATGTCAAATATGAGTGTGTATTTGAGATTTTTTTCTTCAGGTGTTTCTAAGGTAAAGCAAAA
>CATKHT010000104.1:0-35885 GCA_949752745.1 Protula sp. h YS-2021 | reverse complement strand
GGGGGAGGGTGAGTGTGTGGGTGAGGCGTGGCAGCCCCGCCCTGACCTGCCGGTTAATCTTATGCTGTACGATCAGCATATTCCGCGTCTTGGGGTGGGGGTGGGGGTGGGTGAGCGTGGGGTTGGGGGAGGGTGAGCGTGGGGGTGGGTGAGTGTGTGGGTGAGGTGTGGCAGCCCCGCCCTGACCTGCTGGTTAATCTTATGCTGCACGATCAGCATATTCTGCGTCTTGGGGTGCCGGTGGGGGTGGGGCGGTGAGGTGGACCTGAAGATGGGGTAAGGGGGTGGGACCTCCACCCTGACCTGCTGGTAATCCTTGTTAATCTTGTGCTGCACGATGAGCATATTCCGCGTCTTCTCCAGCTCGTTGATCGTGTCCGCGTGCTCCGCCTGTAGTTCTCGCACCACTTTTCTGTAATCTACAAAAACAAAAACACGTATCGGAAAAAAACACACAGAAAAGTTATAGATGGATAGAAGTAAATACAGTCGTTTTTCTTCTTCACTACACAATTTTTAAATCAAAAATGAAAGTCTAAAATATAACACCAGTGCGCGCAATAAAGTATTTAGTATTTTTCTTCTTTATTTGTAAATTTTGAGATTTTTGCAACAATTTCTGCATTTTTTACTTTAAAGGCCGCCAGGGCATTTGTTTCACATGAAAGACACTATAAGCAATCTTCAGGCCCCCATAAAACACTGGCCCGTATTTCACCAAGGACGTATATTTGTTTCACCTAAAAGCCACTTTAGCAATCTTAAGGTCCTCCATCAAACATTGGCCCGTATTTCACCAAGGACGTATATTTGTTTCACCTAAAAGACACTTTAGCAATCTTAAGGCCCTCCATAAAACACTGGCCCGTATTTCACCAAGGACGTATATTTGTTTCACATAAAAGACACTTTAGCAATCTTAAGGCCCTCCATAAAACATTGGCCCGTATTTCACCAAAGGACGTATATTTGTTTCACCTAAAAGACACTTTAGCAATCTTAAGGCCCTCCATAAAACATTGGCCCGTATTTCACCAAGGAAGTATATTTGTTTCACCTAAAAGACACTTTAGCAATCTTAAGGCCCTCCATAAAACACTGGCCCGTATTTCACCAAGAACGTATATTTGTTTCACCTAAAAGCCACTTTAGCAATCTTAAGGTCCTCCATCAAACATTGGCCCGTATTTCACCAAGGACGTATATTTGTTTCACCTAAAAGCCACTTTAGCAATCTTAAGGTCCTCCATCAAACATTGGCCCGTATTTCACCAAGGACGTATATTTGTTTCACCTAAAAGACACTTTAGCAATCTTAAGGCCCTCCATAAAACAGTGGCTCACAGTTCACCACGTGACCGTACCTTTATTTTCCTCCTCATCCACCTTCTGCAGGAAGTCCAGTTCTTGGTTGGCCTTTTCTTTCCTTTGTTTCACAATGACGAGTGCCTCTTCAATCTCCTGCAGTACAAGTATCCTTCGTATAATTAGAGTGCTATCTAACCCCCCCCCCCCCGGGCCTCTCGTCCCCCTCCCCCATACCCCACCCACAATGACGAGTGCCTCTTCAATCTCCTGCAGTACAAGTATCCTTTGTATAAACAGTGTGCCTAACACTTCTATCTACCCCCCCCCCCCCCGGCCCTTAGTCTCCCCACGTGACCCCCCACCTACAATGACGAGTGCCTCTTCAATCTCCTGCAGTACAAGTATCCTTCATATAATCAGTGTGCCTAACACTTCTATCTACCCCCCCCCCCCCCCGGCCCTTAGTCTCCCCACGTGACCCCCCACCTACAATGACGAGTGCCTCTTCAATCTCCTGCAGTACAAGTATCCTTCATATAATCAGTGTGCCTAACACTTCTATCTACCCCCCCCCCCCCGGCCCCTAGTCTCCCCACGTGACCCCCCACCCACGATGACGAATGCCTCTTCAATCTCCTGCAGTACAAGTATCCTTCGTATAATTAGAGTGCTATCTAACCCCCCCCCCCCCCGGGCCTCTCGTCCCCCTCCCCCATACCCCACCCACAAGCACGAGTGCCTACATCACAAGTATCCTACGGCATTACTCTCAGAAATGCCACTCCACCCCCCCCCCCCCCCCCCACCCAAACACCTGGTAACAATCGGAACGCCTTTTAATCGCGATCCACATCTACCTTTTGACCAAAGGCAGAAGTTTTCAACGGCTTACTCTCTTTATCTTGTCCCTCAACTCTCCCCATACTTCCCTCCCTCCCCTCCCCCTCCATCCTGCCCCCCCCCCCCCCCCGCTACACCCTTACCTGGAAATCGACGGCACTCTCCTTGCTGAAAAATTTCATCTTGTCCCTCAGTTCATCGTTCTCCTGCTTCGTCTGGTAGTACTTAATGCGCATGTCCCGCAGCTCCTCCTCCATCTTGTCGTGCTCCTCTGTGGGCAGGAAGAAATGTAGGCCAAAGTACAGCCGTCGACGGCCACGGACACTTGTTTCTTATACACTAGCTACTCGCACTGCACTGGTGTGCACTGTGCTGTACATCTTGTAAAGGGTGACCAATGAAATTCCGGAATCAGTTTTTTCTTTTTTTTTTTTTTTTTGGTCGTGTTTAGAAGCAACCAAAACCAACTGGGCGAAGTGACATTCTCGAAAATAAAAAGCTATATTATCGTGTTTTGGGGAGAATTGGGCGCGGACTCACCCCTCTCCTCGTTGAGGCGGTCCAGGATACTGCCCTTCTCACCCACGTCGGCGCGGAGAGTGGCCTCGAGCTGCGCGATTTGTACCTTCAGCGCGTTCTCCTTCTGCTTCCACTCGCGCTCGCGCTCCAGGTCAAAGGCGCTGTGAGAGAGACACCGATAAAGCCCCCTAACACCCCCTCCCTCCCCCCTCCCCTCCCTCCCCCCCCCCCATACATCCACCGTAAGCACGTTCTCCTTCTGCTTCCACTCGCGCTCGCGCTCCAGGTCAAAGGCGCTGTGAGAGAGACACCGATAAAGCCCCCTAACACCCCCTCCCTCCCCCCTCCCCTCCCTCCCCCCCCATACATCCACCGTAAGCACGTTCTCCTTCTGCTTCCACTCGCGCTCGCGCTCCAGGTCAAAGGCGCTGTGAGACAGACACCGATAAAGCCCCCTAACACCCCCTCCCTCCCCCCTCCCCTCCACCCCCCCCCCCCATACATCCACCGTAAGCACGTTCTCCTTCTGCTTCCACTCGCGCTCGCGCTCCAGGTCAAAGGCGCTGTGAGACAGACACCGATAAAGCCCCCTAACACCCCCTCCCTCCCCCTCCCCTCCCTCCCCCCCCCCCCCCATACATCCACCGTAAGCACGTTCTCCTTCTGCTTCCACTCGCGCTCGCGCTCCAGGTCATAAGCGCTATAGTGAGATGAACAGATAAAGCCCCCACCCCCCCTCCCTCCAACACCTGCTTCAGGTAAAAACCGCTACAAGAGAGATACGGCCAACGCAGTAGTGTCCGGTGCGCAGGTAATTCCCCCTTTCCCCCCTCCCCTCCTTCCCAACACCCCCCCCCCCCAGGCCCCCCTCCCCCGTCAGCGCGTTCTCCTGTTTCCGCTCGCGCTTCACGCCAAAAGCGGTGGAACCGAGACAATGCAGTAGTGAGGTGCACATATTCAGCCTCCCCACCCCCACCCCCCAACTCTATCCCCAACCTTCAGCACCCTAACTTACTGCTTACAATCCCACTCGCACTCCAGGTCAAAAGCTTTACAAGATTATTCTTTTTATTATTTATTTCAGTCACTTCATAAAATGAGGCCTTAATTCCTTCTCAAAGAACAGCATTTTTTGTCACTGAAAATACAGTCAAACTAAAACACGGGCCAGGGTAAACAAAGTGATGCTAGTACCTGGCCACGAGCTTCTCATTTGCCTCCTTCAGTATGTCACACTCTCTTTCCAAATCGCCACATCTCTCCTTGTACTGAAATAAACAGAAAATACCACCATAAATATATATATAAGCGAGTCTCATGGACTTGCTCCTCCCAAACATGGCCGACTTATGCCCCAGTACGATCAATACGAGAAATTCCTTTCGAAATCTTTACTTCCTTGATTCGTGATCTTAATTACTTCTAAGACCTAACTTAGCCTACAGTCCCCTCACTAAGTCTACACTCCCATCACCCAGTCTACACTCCCATCACCCAGTCTACACTCGCCTCACCCAGCCTACTCTCCCCTAATCCAGCCTACACTCCCATCACCCACTTTACACTCCCTTCACCCAGCCTCCACTCCCCTCACCCAGTCTACACTCCCCTCACCCAGCCTACACTCCCCTCACCCAGCCTACACTCCCCTCGCCCAGCCTCCACTCCCCTCACACAGTCTACACCCCCTCACACAGTCTACACTCCCCTCTCACAGCCTACACTCCCCTCACCCAGCCTACACTCCCCTCGCCCAGCCTCCACTCCCCTCACACAGTCTACACCCCCTCACACAGTCTACACTCCCCTCTCACAGCCTACACTCCCCTCACCCAGCCTCCACTCCCCTCACCCAGCCTACACCCCCTCACCCAGCCTACACTCCCCTCACCCAGTCTACACTTCCCTCACACAGTCTACACGCTCCTCACAGAGCCCACATTCCCCTCACCCAGCCTACACTCCTCTCACCCAGCCTCCACTCGCCTCACCCAGCCTACACTCTCCTCACACCAGCCTACGCTCCCCTCACCTCATTGATGGTCCGCTGGGCAGACACGCCAGACTTGAGCTCATTCTGTAGACTCAAGACCCGGTTCTGCTCAATCTTGAGCTGCTCGTTGAGCACCTCCATCTCCATCAGCACCTGGTCGTGGCTGTTCTTCACTGTGCGCAATTTCTGCGGAAAAAAGAATCACACACAACGACGAGACGCTGAAAACAACAAGCCATCGTAGGAAAGCACAGCTCTCAACGGGGATCCAAGATGGCGGCCATTGTGACCTTGAAACTGGATCACAGTCGAAATAAAAATAACAAGCACCCACCCACTATGGTAGGTCATCTGTATACCAAATCTCACAAAAAAAAACACTTAAACAGATTTGGAAGTAACAGCCGGCGATGGACGGACGTTCGGTCATCACCAAAACCTATCGCCCTCTCCATGGCAAAAGCCCCCTTTTGGGACTAATAATTAGCAGATATTGACTTGTTTTGATTCTACATAAACGATTATTGACCAGAAGGAAACACCAACCCGTGGCAAGTAACACAGGCTATGTAACACCAACCCGCGGCAAGTAACACAGACTATATAACAGCAACCCGTGGCAAGTAACACAGACTATATAACAGCAACCCGTGGCAAGTAACACAGGCTATGTAACACCAACCTGGGGCAAGTAACACAGACTATGTAACAGCAACCCGTGGCAAGTAACACAGACTATATAACAGCAACCCGTGGCAAGTAACACAGGCTATGTAACACCAACCTGGGGCAAGTAACACAGACTATATAACAGCAACCCGTGGCAAGTAACACAGGCTATGTAACACCAACCCGCGGCAAGTAACACAGACTATATAACAGCAACCCGTGGCAAGTAACACAGGCTATGTAACACCAACCTGGGGCAAGTAACACAGACTATGTAACACCAACCCGGGGCATGTAACACAGGCTATGTAACACCAACCCGTGGTAAGTAACACAAACTATATAACACCAACCCGGGGCAAGCAACACAGGCTATATAACAGCAACCCGGGGCAAGTAACACAGGCTACGTAACACCAACCCGTGGCAAGTAACACAGACTATATAACAGCAACCCGTGGCAAGTAACACAGGCTATGTAACACCAACCTGGGGCAAGTAACACAGACTATATAACAGCAACCCGTGGCAAGTAACACAGGCTATGTAACACCAACCCGCGGCAAGTAACACAGGCTATATAACAGCAACCCCGGGGCAAGTAACACACACTATATAACACTAACCCGGGGCAAGTAAAAACGGAAGGTCTTGTCACGTTTGCTTATTACATCAAAAGCACACAAACAAGCATCACCTCTTCCAGCTGCGCGTACTGTCCCTGCAGCTGTGTTAATTTGGTGGACTTCTCTTTCACTTCTCGCTGCAGTCGAATGCTATCAATATTTTCCTGAATAGCAGTTCTGATAAAAAGACAAAAAAAAAATAGTTATAAGAAAAATATGACGCTTTATTGTCGTATAGTCTTGCTTAGACACACAACTTGAAAATTCTCAAAACGAAATTGACTCACGATCAGTAAAACACTGAATTTTTTTTTTCAAACCTACTACCTACATGCCCCAGGCAACGGAAGACCCATATTCTGAAATAATATATGTATCTATTCTCTAACTTGCTCCAATTTAAAAAAATAAATAAATAACGAACTTGACTGTGTTGATGAATATTTAGCTTCCATCAATTATCTGCCAAAAGTGTTTTTCCACTAAAACGACCACTGGCCTTGAAAAGCACTATTTTTATACTTTGTGATGCCGCTTATTTGTATTATTTGTATATCCATTTACAAAGTCGATGGCGATCCCTAGGCAGTTATATTTTTGCAACAACAAAAAAACACACCTCTGTCCCTGGCTTAGTTGCTGTTTGATCTTGAGGATATCCTCTTCATACTCGGCTTCGCGCACGCGCATTTGCTCCTTCAACATGGCGACATCTTGCTCATAAATGTTGATGTTTTCTTGCAGCTCTGAGATAACTTGTTCTCTGGAAAGTAAGACAACAAAATACAGTCACGTAACTGACGAAACTTTCTGACCATAACTGTCAAAGATGGCGATTTCACATATATATAAGCATCCAGCCCGTAACAGAGCACCGTTAAACCAACACTTTCGGCTTATGACTGTGGACTCCTCCACAACAACATTCATAGCTTTTTACTGTGCTTCCGTTGTAACTCACCTCTACACCAACATTCACAGCTAACAACTGTGCTTCTATTATAAAGCATCTCGACACCAAGACTTACAGCTTACGACTGTGCAGATATTATAAAGCACCTCTACACCAACAATCACAGCTTAAGACTGTGCAGCCATTATATAGCACCTCTACACCAACACTCACAGCTTACGACTGTGCAGCCGCTATAAAGCATCTCTACACCAACACTTGCAGCTAACGACTGTGAGCCCGTTACAAAACTCCTCTACACCAACACTTACGGCTTACGACTGTGCGCCCGTTACAAACCCCTCTACACCAACACTTACAGCTTACGACTGTGCGCGCGCTCCTGTTCCAGCACGCTCTGACCGTAGCGTGGGTACGGGTAGCTGGGCCCGTGGGAGGCGGGCGGTGGGCCAGCCACACGCATCTGCTTGGAGATATGCGGTTCCGGGGCTGTCTTCTGAATGCCCTGTCGTACACAAATACCATCGTAACAGAATAAAAACCTCACAGTTACGTCACAAGTCGCTGCTTCAATAACCTTAAAACGGCTCACTGTTTTGTCAAATTTTCCACAATGGTTTTCTAAAAAAAAATAAATAAATATTGTAAAATTCCGTATTATTTCTCATTTATCAATATTCAAATACCTCGTGTCTTCATTTAACAGGTCTCTGAATACTCTGACTAGTAAATCGACGCCATCTTAAGACGGAGTACTCACGGTACTGATGCGAGACTGAGTACTCACGGTACTGATGCGAGACTGCACATGTCCATACGCCGTCTTCCGTGTATTCTGTGTGGCCAACTGCTGCTTCAACACCGACACCTGAAGCAGAAGGGGGGTGTGGGTAGAGAGGAAGGGGGGGAGGGGGCAAGTTAAGAGCATAGTGACGCGGAGGCATAGCTCTGGTTCATGTGCCACTAAACCAAAATGACAACCCTTGTGATGTTCACACTGCATCACCTCATATTTTGTTGACTACAACTGAACAAGCTGGAAGTCAGCCAGGGTTTACTAATTCCAGTCCCTGCCCACCTCTTGGATTATGGAAATACAACCCAGTCCTGCACTATGTTTCAAATTTTATTTCGATTTTAAATCCAATAATAGCCATGCTCAAATCAAGATTTTTTGTAGCGATACCACCATCAGAGACTAACCTTCTCCCTGTACTTCCGGTTCCGTTTTTTTAGCGATACCACCATCAGAGACTAACCTTCTCCCTGTACTTCCGGTTCCGTTTTTTTAGCGATACCACCATCACAGACTAACCTTCTCCCTGTACTTCCGGTTCCGTTTTTTTAGCGATACCACCATCACAGACTAACCTTCTCCCTGTACTTCCGGTTCCGTTTTTTTAGCGATACCCCCATCAGAGACTAACCTTTTCCCTGTACTGCTGGTTCGATTTTTCGAGCTGTCCGATTTTGGAATGCAGGTCTTCCAGCATCTCCTCCGTCTCGATGTCCCGCCCTCCCTTCTTGGCTGCAAACACCCAATAAACAATCCTGTATATCCTGAAGCCCATAAAGTTTACAATTTTGAACTCAACTTAAGTCATTTTTTTAAACAAAACTTTTCCGAATTTTTAGCCAGATGACTGCGTACGTAGATGGAAACATTACATCAATTAACTCGTCATCGTACTTCATGGGAAGGCAAAACGGTATTGTAACACCAAAACCAAGCATATCAATGCCCGCGCTCGATATTTGCGTTACAAAAAATACGGATCAACTACGCCCCCGCCTCGTCCCCCCGTCCACCCCCTCGCGGGCATCTGTCCACCCAGGTGCCGGATCGTTACGTCACGCACCGCCGACCGACCCACCTCCCTCCCCTACCCCTCGCAGACACCCGCCCACCCAGGTGCCGGATCGTTACGTCACGCACCGCCGTCCACCCCTCGCGGACACCCGTCCACCCAGGTGTCGGATCGTTACGTCACGCACCGTCGTCCGCCCCCCCTACCCCCCCCCCCCACCCGAATATCCGTCCACCCAGGTGTCGGATCGTTACGTCACGCACCGCCGTTGAGAGCGTCCTGTTTCTTCTTGTCGCTCACCAGCCGAAGCAGCTTCGTAGCCATCCTGTAAACAACAACCAACAACACGTGTCTCGACAACATGTGTCTTGACAACACGTGTCTCGACAACATGCGTCTCGCCAACCCGTATCTCGACACCACGTCTCTCGACAACACGTGTCTCTACAACACGTGTCTTGACAACACGTGTCTCAACAACCCGCATCTCGACAACACGTGTCCCAACAACCCGTATCTCGCCAATTTGTACCTTGACAGCACATGTCTCTACAAACCGTTACCTCGACAGACCGTATCTTGACAACCTGTATCTCGACAACACGTGTCTAGACAGCACGTGTCACGACAACCCGTATCTCGACAACACGTGTCTAGACAGCACGTGTCACGACAACCCGTATCTCGACAACACGTGTCTAGACAGCACGTGTCACGACAACCCGTATCTCAACAACACGTGTCTGGACAGCCCGTGTCGGAACAACAACGTCATCACTAAACTTTAAGACAATGAAAATATTTTGGCTAATTACGGAAAAGTTAATTGAAGTTTCATTTTTTTTAATTATGAAAACATAACTCGTGTTCGCGTTTTCTCGGATTTTTTTAACCCAGTTTACTGTGACTGAATGGCAATTCAAGTTTTAGAGGAAACCACAACTCTGTTGCGCAGGGAAATCGTTCTGACAGAGCTATCCATTCACGCCGCGGTTAGTCTGGATAGGCCACTTTTCACACGGACCCCCTGCGCAGGATCAACTTTTTACCTTTATAAAGTACAGTTGCTGCTGTTCATGTTCTATAAATAAACACTTTTAAAAATTTCTCCGCAATTAACCAAAACATTTTCACTGTACATAATTTTGGTCCTTATATTTACAATACATAACAAAACAATGCCAAGACAGGGAGTATATTTATTTACTGATTCTCGCCTCACTGCTCTGGCAACATTAACACCGCTGTTGGTCTGGCCGCTGACGGCCATGACACTACCCGCTGACGGTCATGACACTGCCCGCTGACGGCCATGACACTGCCCGCTGACGGTCATGACACTGCCTGCTGACAGCAATGACACTGCCCGCTGACGGCCATGACACTGCCCGCTGACGGCCATGACACTGCCCACTGACGGTCATGACACTACCCGCTGACGGCCATGACACTACCCGCTGACGGCGATGACATCGCCCGCTGATGGTCATGACACTGCCCGCTGACGGCCATGACACTACCCGCTGACGGCCATGACATCACCCGCTGACGGTCATGACACTGCCTGCTGACGGTCATGACACTGCCCGCTGACGGCCATGACATCGCCCGCTCGGTAAGTATTACACGAAGCAAATCACACAGACACCAACCACACCTTCAATAATTTCAGTATCAGTGTGAACAATGAAGGACTGGTCACGAAGTGGTAACACTTTACTCAATACATTTTTCGTCCCCCGCCGCATTGTGCTTTAACGTGGAAACTTCATAAGACTGAGGGCTGTACATCAGGCACAGTACTTTTTTGCAAAAATTTACAAATTTCTAAGTTATCCCCCACAGAAGTTCTCATAATATTTCAACAAAGTAGGCATTAATATATCCATAGCAGCACGTTGACGTGCATATCAACTAGTTTACAAGCCGTTTCGTGATTCTTGCGAGTTCCTTACTTTTTGATTTTCTCCTCTTGTTTCCTCGCATGTTTCTTCAGCACCAGGTTCTCCTCGTACATCCGTATATACTTGTCCTCCAGCTCCTCACGGCTCCACTTTGCGACCATGTGTTTCTGCTGTGATGCTCTTTTTGCCAGAGTATCTGATAAGCAAAGTGATATATCAGCAGCATGTATTACGTTAACAGAAAAAGCGCTTTTAGGCACAATAATATCCCATCTTTAGTGGCAGGAAAAATTAAATAAATTCATTTTTTAAAGATACCAGAAATTAAATTTTTCCACACACTTTAAGGTGATTATTCAGCTTAGAAAAAAAAAAAAAACAAGACACTAAAAGCACAAAACACAAACCATCAGCTGCTGTTTTATTCTTGTTGAAGTGATTGAAGCCCCCGCTATCACGGGTGGGATACGCGTCGTACTCATCCATTCTGGCCCTCTGTCAGTTCACTCAGTAACAACCATCAAGACCCTACAGCGATTTCAGCACAAACTTATTTTAATCTACCATTAATATTAAACGAGCACTAAATCATACTTTTTTATGAAAGAGGGTCAACACATTTTTCTCAAATTATTCTTGTGACTGATGTAGAGAACGTATGAACAGATTAAGGGCTACTTAATCCAAGATGACTCTTGTGGTCTTCCTATGAAAGGAGCAGTCATATTTCCGATTTCAAAACTTGCCATTGATGCCAGTTTTGCATATCTCGGCGCATGATATGGACGAATGGCGCGGTTTCAGAACAGGTGCACCACACAAATAACGAAATTATAAATGATGGCGCTAGGTCTTTTATGGTCAAATACTAAATTTGTACTAAGAAAAACAGAATTTTTTTTCTTGTGATTAAGATGCAGAAGTTCTCACTATAGCCAGCAACAACACTGAATATACAATTTCAAAACCACTCTTTACTCAAGTTTGGGGATTTCATCAAAGTCCAAAATAATGTACTGTGATTCTTCTGTGCACTTTTTAAGAAAAGCTGCTAGTTTGGACCTCGGTGCAAGAGGCCGGGCACCGAATGGGTCAAAACATTGAAAGTTGACATCTACAGCCATTATTACTACATGAACTGTGAGTCTTTATGTCCTAGGACAAAAGAAAGGTTCCGCTGGGACTAAAGACCACTGTTGAAAGAATAGGAAATGGATTGCACGTGTAATCAAAAAATGCTTGACTCAACTATTTCACGTCACATTCAAATTCACACAGCCCACTCGATTCCAAAATCTAAACTGATTTTCTTTTGTTAGAAAACACGTTATTTCCAGATGGTGGTGACAAGAAAGTTAGGAAAATCTAGTCCTTGTTCACGTACTGCCCTTGCACGTTAAATAACAACATGAGGGGTAAAATAAGTGCTGTTACTATTCACCAACCTACTTAAATTGCCCCTTCTCAGTTTTAGTCTGTTAACATCGTACAAGAATCCGTAACTTATGGGCGCAACTTGCTCCAAGAAGCGGCACGCTACTGGGAGATCGGCTTACCGCTTCAATTCCTCGCTTTATATCAATTCTACAAGTGAACTGTGGTCCCTTCGGAGGCACCGCTGTGACGATTTTGTGCGAGGTTAAACGACCCACGATTTACTAAAGGCCCTTAAAGTGATATACAACTTCTGTGTTACGCTTTCTTTCAAAACCGAATATGTGAATAACCAAAAACTTCAACCAATAATTTACGTTTCTTTGCATACAGACAGCATGGTTTATTGCATAAAAAAGGAAATTTTGAAATAATACACCAAAAGTTTTTGAATTCGTATTTCACAACGCATTAAAGAAATTATATTGACACCTAAAATTATAAATTAAATTTATACCTAACTCTTCTTCTATCAATTATCTGGAGAATTATTTTCGGCCACAGCGAAACTACCAAGCTTAAGTATACAGTGGTTTTGCAACTGTAGAAACATTGTTGTTGTGGGTGATTATGGGGTATTCTTGATCCTAATCTCAAGACAACATCTTTTTCTGAGTAAAAAATTGTTATTTTACCATAAAAACTGTGCACCGTAATTTATAACTGTGCCATGTAAGTGATGCACTCTTTCTAAAATAACGCCATTGGCCCGTGTCGTGCGCCGAGATTAGCAACGTTAACATCAGTGACAAGTTCTGTTGTAGGAACAATGACTCTTGCTGTCACAGGAATAATCTAGGACTGGTTTAATACGCCAAAATCACACTTTGGGCGTTCCGAATAAAATGCGCGAAAACTAGACTCGCCAGTGTTTTTGTTAAAACAAAAAAAAACGGATATGTCTCCCCCGTCCCCCAATCAGCCACGTGGAAAAAAATTCCTTGCTTAAAAGTACAACATTGGCGAGCCCAAAAAATTGAAAAAAAATCGCCAAAAATACATTTTTACAGATAATGAAGAAAAACTTCGCAGCAAACATTTCCACTATATATGGATTTTTCTTGCCACGTTTCAGCCTAATGGAACAAACTGTTTCGGCGATATCGCAACAATATGGCCAAAAACGTTAAAAATCAAAAATTAAAAAAAAATCGCCAAAAATATATTTTCAACGGAAATGAAGAAAACCTTCGCAGTAAACATTTGCACTATATGTGGGTTCTTCTTGCCACGTTTCAGCCTAATCTAACAAACCGTTTCGGAGATATCGCAACAATATGGCCCAAAAAAGGAAAAAATCAAAAATTTAAAAATTCGCCAAAAATACATTTTCAGCGGAAATGAAGAAAAACTTAGCACTGTACATTTGCGCTATATGTGTGTTCTTCTTACGACATCTGAGCCTTATCCAAAGAACAGTTTTGGAGATATAGCCTGCCAATGTAAAAAAATGCACGAACCCCCCCCCCCCCCCCACCTATGTTAAAAAAATTTGCTAAAACAGTATTTTTGAAGGAACGAAAAAAAAATAACACGGGGATCATCTAGACATGTACCCCAAAATGTATGTCTGTTTTGAGAAAAATCGACTCATTAATTTCATAACAACTCACAGCGGACAGACGGACGGACAATTTAACAAAGAAATAAAATATATGCAGTCCACTAAAACCGCGCCTGTTTTGAAAACAAAAGGTATATTGTACATGAGCTTTCATAGCTCCGAGTCAGCTCTGACTTGTATAACATCGTATATCTCTCTGTCAGAGCTACCTATTATTCAAACATTTACAGAAAGATCATGCCCAATATACCTTATTTTAAAACAGGCACAATTTTTAGTGAAATGTATATCTTTTATTTGTTCATAAAAGTGCAGAAAAGTTAGCTTCCGCACCCCCCTGTTTGTTTACATTCTGGCCTTTTAATGTCATTTGACCAAAAATTTAAATAAGGGGGTTATAGTTTATTTGTAAAAAAAATATATACTAAAATAGTTGATAATGCAGAATTACGTATACATGTATTTTGTACACCAACAATATTTTACTTTTTATTTTTTTACTCGTACGTTCTTTTGTCAATTTAAAAGTTTTTTTGATGGTAAATTGTAAAAGTTATTGTTACTTTTTCACGTAATACAGTATGCTCCCTGTATACAAACAAATGTCAGTTATTACGGGAGATTCATGGGTATTTCCGTCTTATTTTCTTTTAAAGAAAGCGTAACACAGAAGTTGTATATTATCACCGTTGTACTTTGAGGGCCTTTGGCAAATGCCACAGAGGTGCCTCAAAGCGAGCACAGTTGCCTTTCTTATTGTTATATAGCGAGGCTTTGAAGCGGTGCGTGGAATCTTTGCAGCGTACCGCTTCTTGGAGCTACGAGTAGAGCTTTCAGTAAATGTTTGTACGAGTACTCGTACAACAGGGTATAGAAAGTTCATCCCTAAAGTCTGAACAACGGGGAGCTTTGTAGCTCTGACAGGGATACAAACGCGGTAAAAGTAAGAAGAGCTGGCTGGGAGTTACTCTTACGAGTGGGGCGCAACTGGCGATGCTTGCAAAAACATGTTGAAATCAAGTGAACATAAAATAGTGGTTTCTTCGAACCTGAGACAATGGCCAAACGAGCGCTTTGGTGTTCGCGTTTCTTTTATTTTCTGTGAATGTGCGGATGCAAAGTAAGCGGTGAATAATTTCAGGACCTTTAAAAATGAGAGATACCGAAAAGTTAAAAATGTTATTGTTTACATCGGTTACGCATGCGCTGTAAAACTGCGGCGTCTAGTCAGAAGTCCTACCCGTTTTGAGGAGTTGGTTCGTTTTTGGCATCGTGAGAGGCGTTTAATCTGGTAAACTGGTTTTCTGTTGAACTGAGCTATGTAGGACAAAAATGTTTTCCACTCCCAATACACGGCAATTTATGTTAGTCGGTGAGACATGCTGACGCTTTATATGCGAATTTCCAAATTGCTTTGGGTTTTCGACGTGGCTTTTAACATTTTGTTAAGCTTTTTATTTTAACTTCCTATATTTTGATCCTGTTCATTGAATGGTTGTATGTAGAATTCTCCATTCCTGTTTTTCCGTTTCACACGAAGAGCTTAGTAATATACAACATGCTCTTAAAAATGGGCTGGATTCATCAAATGGAGCCTAATATATTGTTAAAATATAAACAATACATTTTTTTCATTTAAGCCATTGCTTTCGTTCGGTGACATTGGTAGTAGAAAAAAATAACCATTAGAAGCCACATTGACCTGGAACATGTTTCTGTTTTTCACAAAAAAGGGAAGATGGCCAAATGATCCAATGGATAATAATTTAGAATTCCATGATAGATAATATGATCCATTGCATGTGTATAGCTGAAGCAATCGGATTAAACATTTGAGCCATTGGATTACAAGACCAATTCTCTAACATCTGAGCTAACTGTCGTTCGTTGAACTGTAGCGTCTTAACAAATTGACCATTAAGTTAAGTCCTAAATAAGAATGACTTATTAAATACTGTGAAGTAAATCGGAATACATTAAGCAACAACTTTAAAGTACTGAACATTTACGTTGCAAAAATGGTCTTTTTATGAATGTGTAATTACTTTAAAAAATCGTACTCTCTGTTTATGTGAGCTTAGAAAGTAGGGTGAAAACGACAGTTCCACCACACTTTATGACGTCATACTGTCTGGAAGTGACGTCATCATGTCTGGACCGGAAGTGTTGTCTGGACCGGAAGTGTTGTCTGGACCGGAAGTGCTGCCTGGAGCGGAAGTGACGTCATGATAAGCGTTAGGATAGGCGCGGCCATCCATGACGTGATAATGACGTCATGACGACGTCATACTGTCTGGAGCGAAAGTCTGGAGCGAAAGTTGCTTGAAAGTGTTGGCCGAGTCAATCATCATGAAGCCAACGAACTCCACCTGTCAATCAGTGTAACCATGGCAAGAGACCCTAAAAAGCCAGGACCCCCCCCCCCTCGAAATTGTGATTTTTGCATATTTATCCGTTTCAGACGATTCTGAACATTTTTCATTTTTTTTGGGTCGACCGACCCCCCCCCCCCCCCTCGAAATTGTGATTTTTGCATATTTATCCGTTTCAGACGATTCTGAACATTTTTCATTTTTTTGGTCGACCGACCCCCCCCCCCCCCCCCCCCCCGAAATTGTAATTTTTGCATATTTATCCGTTTCAGACGATTCTGAACATTTTTCATTTTTTGGGTCGACCGACCCCCCCCCCCCCCCTAGGCGAGCAACATTCTGTCAAGTCAGCTTCAGTTCCATCAGAGGGGTATATAAGGGATGAGCATACAACAGTGACAGTCATTTCGGTAAGTGGAGCAAGGAAGCAATTGAATCACATCAGATCCAGGGATGGCATCCAGTGACAACTATTTCGGTAAGTGTTTATTGAATCTTTATAAATAAAAAGTGAACTTTGTAAACAAACTTTGTAAACAAACTTTGTAAACAAACTTTAGTTATTTACATAATTGAAACTTTGTAAACAAACTTTGTAAACAAACTGTGTAAACAAACTTTATAAATAAAATTTGTAAACAAACTTTGTAAACAAACTTTATAAACAAAATTTGTAAACAAACTTTGTAAACAAAATTTGTAAACAAAATTTGTAAACAAACTTTATAAACAAAATTTGTAAACAAACTTTATAAACAAAATTTGTAAGCAAACTTTGTAAACAAACTTGACTTATCTACATAATTGAAACTTTGTAAACAAACTTTGTAAGCAAACTTTGTAAGCAAACTTTGTAAACAAACTTTGTAAACAAACTTTATAAACAAAATTTGTAAACAAACTTTGTAAACAAACTTTGTAAACAAACTTTCTAAACAAAATTTGTAAACAAACTTTATAAACAAAATTTGTAAACAAACTTTGTAAACAAACTTTGGTTATTTGCTTAATTGAAACTTTGTAAAACAATACCTTTCGTTATACTTGGTCGATTTATATGAAAATTTCACCATTTGATTCAGTTTTATGTAAAGTTTTGTTATAAAGTAGTCATAGGGTATTTGCGCAGCTGGCTGTATGCATTTTTACCGCCATTTTAACTTAAAATTGTGATAACTTTCGTTATAACTTTCGTTATAGTTGACTGAAAATTTCACCATTACAGTGCTTCTTCGCGGATGAATACCATTTGGCAGACCATTTAACTTCACCGCTAGATGTCTCTGCTGTGCAGCAGTACAGCTGTACAACTGTAAGTGAGATATTCATATACACAAGTAAAATTCTGCTGAGTCAGCATTTTTGAACAATTTTTGAAACAAGTTACACACCATATTTTGATTACATGGAAGTAGCATAAAAGCATGAGTGAAACATGTCAACTAGTCAACTAGTGATACATTCTACTGAGTTAACACACCATTGAAGTGGTATAAAAGGAAGAGTGAAACGTATATTTTACTTCATTTCAGTTCTAGCAGTTGAAGAAACAACAACGATGGCAACAGTCTACTGTCATGAATGCGATGTGACATTTCCATCTCTGGAAGTGTTCGTGACACATAGATGTAAACCAGCTAGGTTGAAACGTGCTCGTGAAGAGCTTGTTGAGCAGATTGAAGCCAAGAGACGAAAGACCTTACAGGATGATGTTGAAAGACCTGATCCAGTCCTCTGCGGTGAATGTATTAAAATATTTCCATCTTTGGATGCATTTGAGACGCATGCATGTGTTGAGATGGAAAATGTGTCTCATGAAGAACAAAGAAAGAAAGAGACAGGACAAGTAGGCAGAGGCAGAAGAGTGAGTCTTGGTGAAAACGCACAGGAAAGACGGTTTGAGCCTGAAGATGGATCGGATTTGCTACTTGAAATGCGACAACAAGAGAATAGAATCAAGAGACATTTGTTCGAAACGTTAAACCGTGGCATGAAATGGTACATTGTGGTACATGCACGCTTCAAGAAAATGACACCAAATGTTGAAGGCGTGATGGTAGAACAGGTGGATAATGCCTTCATCAGTAGTCCAACGTATGCAGCATACAATCCAGCAGATATTGAGAAGGACTTGCCAGAAGCCTATAAAGAATTGTTTACCAGGTTTGATGAACATGAGCGACAAGGTTCTGGTTGGGTGTTGGATAACATATTATTCATTGAAGTGCATACAGCTACGTCAGCGCCACTGGAAGCGAGCAGTTTTATCCCACTACCGAAGAAAGTAAAGAATACAGGAGGTGTGTTAAACGTTCAGAATAAAGACAACAAATGTTTCTTATGGTCTGTATTGGCTCACCTTCACCCTTCAACAGATAGAAACCCACAGCGTGTGCATCAATACAAGCTATTTGAGAACGAATTGAAGGTGGAAGGCATGACATTTCCAACACCGATTACAGACATTCCAAAGTTTGAAAAGGAGAATGATGTGTCCATTAACGTGTTTGGATATGAACATGATGTCGTTGTTCCCATACAACTCAGTCGAAACACCAGTGCGAGAGAAATCAACTTGCTTTTGATTAGCAATGACAAGACAAGACATTACTGCCTCATCAAGAATTTCAGCAGACTGATGGCTTATCGATCAAAACATGATGGTGCAACTTTTTATTGTTTCAACTGTCTTCACGGATTTATGCGACAAGAGCTTTTAGATGAGCATCGTGAAGTGTGTGGCAAGCATGGCGCACAACGTTTATCATTCCCCAAGGAACCCTTCATCAAGTTCAAGAATGTAGCCAAACAACAGCGAGCGCCCTTTGTCATTTATGCAGACTTTGAATGTTTCACGAAAAAGCATGAAGGAGACAAGTATCAACATCATCGTCCAAACAGCTTTGCCTATGTGGTTGTGAGCCAGTATGATACACGTGCACCAGTCCTGTATCGAGGCGATAATGCTGTGAAAGTCTTTTTAGACCATATGGTGAATGAGCGTGATCGTATTGTGCATGGTTTACAACAGAAAAAGAAAATGGTGATGACTCATGAAGATGAAGAGCATTATAAGAACGCCACAGATTGCTACATTTGTCATGAGCCTCTAGGAGCAGATCGTGTGAGAGATCATGACCATATCAATGGCAAATACCGCGGAGCTGCACATAGTCAATGCAATTTACAATTTCGACTTCGAAAGGATAAGCAGGATGTTGAAGATTCTTTCATCATTCCTGTGTTTTTCCACAATTTACGAGGCTATGACAGCCATTTGATCATGGAAGAAATTGGAAAGTTTAAAAACGAAAGGATTACAGTCATTCCCAACACCGTTGAGAAATATATTGCATTCACCATGAGCAATCTGAAATTTACAGACAGTTATCAGTTCATGAGTACTTCTCTACAGAAGCTGGTATCCAACCTGGCAGCAGAAGGGAAAGACAACTTTTATCACATGACGTCACACATTCACGATAGCGACCAACAAGATTTACTGTTGAGAAAGGGAGTATACCCTTATGATTACGTGGATGAGCCATCCAAGTTTGCTGAAACACAACTGCCGTCCAAAGACAAGTTTTACAGTCTACTCAGTGAAGAAGACATTAGCGATGAGGATTATGCGCATGCGCAGAAGGTGTGGGAGACATTCCACTGTACTACATTTGGCGAATACCATGACCTGTACCTGAAATCAGATGTGTTGCTGCTGGCTGACGTGTTTGAAAACTTTCGTCACGTATGTCTCAACACGTATGAATTGGATCCTGCTCACTACTATACAGCGCCAGGACTGTCCTGGGATGCCATGTTGAAAGCGACAAAGGTGAAATTGGAATTGATCAACGACATTGACATGTACCAAATGGTTGAACAAGGTCTACGTGGAGGAATATCTGTCATCACACACAAGTATGCGAAAGCAAATAACCCCTACGTAGCAGATTACGATCCCTTGAAACCGACCAACTACTTGACGTACCTGGATGCAAACAACTTATATGGCTGGGCTATGTCGCAAAGCATGCCGGAAAGTGGATTTATGTGGGTGAGCGAGCCAGAATCCATTGACTTTATGGATGTGGATGAAGATGACGAGATTGGGTACATTTTAGAAGTGGATTTGGAATACCCATATTCAATCCATGATCGTCATAATCACTACCCAGTGGCTCCAGAACGGAAATGTGTGAAAGTGGGAGAATTATCAGAGCATAGTCAGAAGCTACGGAAAGATCTAAACATGAAAGGCAAACCTAGTGAAAAGCTCATTCCCAACTTATGCGACAAGAAGAAATATGTACTTCATTATAGAAATTTACAGCAATATGTCTCACTGGGATTGAAAGTCACGAAGGTGCTTCGTGCCATCATGTTTGCACAGAGCAAATGGTTGGCGAAATACATCTCCTTAAACACGGAAAAGAGAAAGTTGGCTAAGAACCCATTTGAGAAAGACTTCTTCAAATTGATGAACAACTCTGTGTTTGGCAAAACCATGGAAAATGTGAGAAAGCGCATGAATGTGGAACTTGTTCACCAGGAAAAGCGGTTCAAGAAACTTGTGGCCAAACCTTCCTTCCACAAATTTAGAATTTTCAACGAAGATTTGACCGCGGTACATTTGCGCAAAGTGGATCTGCTTCTGGATAAACCCATTCAAGTTGGTTTCACCATTCTCGACCTCAGCAAGGTGCTCATGTTCCACTTTCATTACAACTACATCATGACCAAGTATCCCGACGCCAAGCTGTTGTTCAGCGACACCGACAGTCTATGTTATGACATAGAAACGGACGATATCTACAAAGACATGCAGGAAGATGCCGACTTGTTCGACACAAGTGACTATCCCCCAGATCATTTCTTGCATTCCAACGTGAACAAGAAAGTGCTTGGGAAAATGAAAGATGAGACGGCGGGCATTCCCATTGAAGAGTTTGTTGGACTTCGGCCGAAAATGTATAGTATGATGTATGGTGGGAAAGAAAAACGTACGGCTAAAGGCATCACTCGCGCGTGTCAAAGACGTATGAAACATCAGCAGTATAGAGACAGTTTGTTCAACCAAACGCAAACGATGACTACAGGACACATCATTCGAAGTCATGACCACCAGATCTTCTCGGAGAAGTTGAGGAAAGTGGCTCTCTCCCCCTTTGATGACAAGCGATATGTGATGAGTGATGGCTATTCCACTTTGGCGCATGGGCATTACAGTATATAAGGGGGAGACACTTCAACTTGAGAGTCAGTTGAGGTGTGAACACTGAAGCGTCAACATGAATCGGAAAAGATCTGCAACAACGGATATGGATACTCTTGCTGATACAGTGAAAGACATGAATGTGAAACATCCTGACACTACCATCAAGAAATTAAAAGTGGAGACGGCGACGGCGACGGCACCAACACCACAGTCGTGGGATGGAATGCTTTCTCTAGGCAATGGAAAGTATATCAAGATTATGAAACAAAGTAATGAAGGTGTGATAAACATTCGCAAATACCTCAGAGATGAGGGGACTGGAAAAAACCGTCCAACAAAAAAGGGAATTTTGCTGACAATACCTGAATGGAAAATGCTGAAGAAGCAGGTGAAAGAAGTGGATAAAAGGCTTCGCAGACAAGACGACAAGTCATAACAAGGTAACAATCATGAATGCACTCATGTTGGACGATGGTGTTTACCTTAAAGTTAATGAGAGGAATGAAGTGATGATGGGTTCTCGGAGAAGTTCTGCTTATCGGTTTAAACCTGAAGTGTGGAAAGACTTAAAAAACATACCGCTTGAACCTGGGTTTGAACGCAGACTTGAAAATAAACTGGAAGTGACGGTGGCTGAATATGATTCTAAGATACGTGTGACATTCTGTAGAAATCTTTTACAGGATTATCCAAAGGATTATAAGGGAGTTGTGCCAGATACACCCTATGCACAGTTGATCTTCTTTGATATCAAGAACTGGCGCGCAGTCTTACGATTCCTAGAAGCGATACAACATCCGCTGTTCGACATCATCCGAGTATAAAATACATGGACGAGATGGAAGACTATGTGTTGGATTATGAACCCATGACATATGGATTCTCATACATGAGAAACTTATGTGATGATATTGTGCTACGACATTTTGGACAGTATCTCGTCCTATCGCTTGATGACCAATCCGTGTTGAAGGATCATCTAGACAAGTTGAGAATACCCGGCTTTCTCCTAGCAGTCTCAAATGAATTAGAAGTGCGTGTGACTGAGAACGGTCTAGACGTGTTTGTACAATTTCGCCAATATGACGAGCTTACAGAATGCTACGACTACATCACCCTCAACACAGTGGAATGGAACGCGCTGTTGCAAGCATTGGATTGGAAAGAACCTAACGCTTGAATTCAAAGAGTATGGAATACAACTTATGCGGGGTACCAAATCCATTGAGCTGCCACAACCTATGCGCGTGATAGACATAAATGAAGAAGGATATGAACTGAAACTGTCTGAACATGTAACTGTGAAAGTGATAAAGTTTGGTGATGTGCGTTATGTGAGCTTTCATAGCATTTACAAACATGGATGTAATGTCTATGATACCTATATCAATTTAGATTCTAATGAATGGCATGCATTCATGAATGTATTGAAAAAAAAAAATGACTGTGTTTGTAAATAAAAAGTTTGTAAATAGTGTAAATAGACTTTGTAGTTAAGAGTTTGTAGTTAAGAATTTTGTAAATAGTGTAAATAGTGTAAATAAAAGTTTGTAAATAGTGTAAATAGAATTTGTAGTTAAGAATTTGTAAATAGTGTAAATAGAATTTGTAGTTAAGAATTTGTAAATAGTGTTTGTAAACTTTGTAAACTTTGTAAATAGTGTTGGTAAACTTTGTAAATAGTGTTTGTAAACTTTGTAAATAGAACACAATAAACAAGACAGTTGTTTGAAAACTTGGTTTGTTTTATTTAACAACAACAACTTAACTAATATAACAACAACAACAACTTAACAACAACTTAACTAATATAACAACAACTTAACTAATATAACAACAACAACATTAATAAAACAATGGTTTATAATGTCTATATACAAAATCCTTTACAATAAAATCACCATCCTTTCTTTTTAATATATTCACAATATCAAACATACTCTGACCTCGAGCTCTATGCCATATATAATACACACAATAAAAACCACATGATGATGATATTGGCGTTTGTAATGAGATAGAATTATACATATAGTCATTTCTTAAAAATATGTCTAAACGATCATCGAGAGGGAATAGTCCATAAGAGTCAAAATATTCCACAGGGTCTTTATCATAATACACTGCCACCCAATGTTCTCCTGGTTCATCTTGATCGTCTGTGTTGATCACATAGGCGCCGCGTTGTAAAGACGGTAACTGGTCCATGGCAAACACGCCTTGAAACAAGTCTTTGGTCATGACATCACGACTCAATATGGCATCAATCTGCTTCGTGTTCATGACTGGTAGTCGAATTGGATGCTGCGATTTGCACTGATCTCAATAATGTTGTCAAATTCAGCATAGACAATGACATTGATTGTAGGTTGCAAAGCCGTAGCAAAGTTCATTTCTAGCCGCAAATTCCCATGCTTGATCAGGGGGAAATGATCATCACCATCATAATCCGGTGTTAAGTCAAACGAAAATAAAGCATAACCTCTAGGCCAATCTTCCCGTTTTATAATGGAACTTTTCTCACCATTCAACCGATCAAACGATTTGTAAAGCGTTTCAAAAGCGTTCAGGTATTTGTTCTTTGTAATGTCAAGCTTGAGAGGTTTGGATAGAACTGGTTCACCATCTGTGTACAGTTGCATATAGTCCAGATCAAAATGTTTGAAATCATATGGATTCCTCAATACTGATCCACCAAAAGCTTCATTATGAACCAGACCAATGACAATACGATTTGGCAATTGACCCAAAAAGATGTTATCTTTCACAAAAGACTGAAATCCTGCTGGAATAGCTAAGACTTTACATTCTTTTCTAGTGATGATGATCTTGGCAGGACTTTTCATCAATGCATCTGTATGTCCTAACTGAATACCTGGACTCACCCTCACTTTGCGAATGGTTAAAAATGCCTCTTTCACTTCTACCTTATAGGTATTATCTGCAGCCATCAATACATAGTCATCTTTTTGTCTATGAAAACGCAATTTCAAACTGATGCCATTCGGAAGATAACGATCCTGCTCAAACAAATCTATCCTTAAACCACCTGCGAGCATAACATCACGGCTAAGACGAGTATGCAAATAACGATGATGTAAGCCATTATTGCCTTGCTCAGCCAAGTCACCACCGTCAGCATTGACATGAAACCCGGATACATATTGTTCATGATTAGGTCTTTTTACCTCATGACTATTCATTGACCCAGCAGTATCCTTGTACATGAGACGCATAGAGCGCTCAGAATGTAGACTTTCTTCCGAATCATGGATGAGATGAGAGATAATGCTGCTATAACCATGAGTATTGTTGCTATGCGAAACCAAATGATCATTCAGAAACAATTCAATATTAGACCATAACCCATTAAACACATCATTGATGCAAGAGACATTATCATCTGCGCCACACGCTGTTCCATCAGCCTTTAGAATGCGACATACAATATGAAGTTTGCTGTTCTTTAAATCTAGATATTCTTCTGTACTCGCAGGAATGTAGAATTCTATTGGAGCGCCTTCTCTAATGCTTGTAAGTGGTTGATAGTCAACATTATAACTTTTCTCTACAGCAGTTTGCGTTGGTGGTACGTGAAACCATTCCAATGGAGAAAGACTACATTCACACGAATGATTATGAATGAGAGACATGATTTCAAAAGATATCTTTGCGATATTTTGATGTTATCCGTCTGGCTGTTTTTCGTCTTCTGGCACGTTTCGTCGGTTGCACACGCTTTTGTTCTCCAAACACACGTTCTGCTACTCGGCCCGTCACATCTATCGCGACATTCTTTGCAGCCTTCTTAAGATGTGGCGCAACGATCTTAGCCCCAGCCTTAAGTAGTGGAATAGCTTTGCGAGCCAATGATCCCAGTATTGAACCAATACCATCGCCATATTGGATTCGCGCTCCTTTGAATCCTGGTAATTCCCCGCCCACTTGACGAAGAAAATGGTTGCGATATGCAGACGGATCGTGTGTATAAGCTTTCATATTGCTTTTGGTCGAAAATGAAGTTTACAGATCACCTTTCCAGTTTGAAATGGAACATTATGGCCTGTGTCGTCCTTAATATTCATTTCTATCATGTCAAATTTGGAGGTGTTTACAGGAACATAATGCGGTTCGCCATACGTTTTCATGATAATATCTCCATCATGGCCTTGTATGCCAACAGAACGTAGCAAAGGCACATAATAATCACCAACAACTTGTGGTTCACAAATGCTACAATACACATACAGTGTATAAAACCCCTGTTTTACATCCGCTTTATGGTCAGCTGTACATGTTTCAGTATACCAGTGATCTGGGATAAATCCTAAAATCTCAGCTAATCCAGCGGAAAAGGACACTTCATAACCATAATCGAGAAATAGAAACACACGTCGTCTAATCTTATCATACTTTATTCGAATAGCTTCTGTAAGTTTCAGAGCATTAGTCGCTTCTTCATTGACTGCCTCACATAGTTCTTGTATGGTTCTATAGTACCCATAAGGAATATCGAGAGTGCTAAGAATAGGATCATCGAATAGTTCTTGTCGATACTGAATAGAGTAGTCCATGCCCTGTCTCATCGTTGTCCATGTATGTGGATATTGAATTTCAGCTAAAGCCACTTCATATTTTCCATTCAGATAGATGGTTCGAGGCATACGAATTTGATAATTCGAAGCCTTGTTGTTGGGATAATAGGTCATACTCGCATTGCTAGGCAAAGTGATGTAAAAGCTTGTCGACTCCATGATGGGAACTAAATGGTATAGGTGCGTTGACGTTGTCTATATACTTCACGATAGCGCGCGCCATTCGACCAAGTATGCCAAATCTCATCCTCATTCACATGGTCTTTTATATCTCCTTCACAACACGCGCTTGTACATCTTATTTTTACAGGAATAGTTGGTTTATCTTCCTGACAACAACAACATAGCTCTTTCAACCATATTAAAAATTTTCCCATCCTTCAGGAAACTGTCTTTGTTGACGTTGTTTCATTTCTGTTGTAATGTCGTCACGAGTGGTCTTTTTACTAAACATTGTTTTTGGAATATTAGCATCTACAATTTCCTGGATAAATGGATGCCAGCCATATGGTGGTATGGCTCGTTCTTTTCTTCTTGTCGCCACCAATGCTTCTTTCATCAAATCAACCATGTTGGAATTTGCTATAATATCGCCCGTTTTCAACACAAGTTCATTCTTCTCTGACCATGTCGTACCATATTTCTTCAGTTCGGCTAAAAGTTGTGTTATTTTTCCATGATAGATAGGTTGAAAATGACTTAAAAATAACTTTTCTGGCTTTTCAGGTGATGATGATGATGATGAGGGCTTTTGCTGCCTAGACTGACTTGTTCGTAAATGACGACCAAGAAGTTGAGACATTTCTATAGCCTTTTCACGTGTTCGTTTCCCACGTAAAAGTGTATTCACTTTCGTTTTGATATCATTTTTCTTTTCTAGCAACATTTTATATTCATATTCAGGAATGAGGACCATTTTCATCGTATGTTTCATTTTAGCAGTAGTTTGGCTAACAAGGGCAATGCCAATCTAGCAATAACTCCAATGAATCCTCCTTTCTGATTAATCAACTTCTTTTTTCGTCGAAGTGATATCTTCTTATCTGCTAGAGTACGTAGCGTATGACGTTCACGTTTAAATTCCTTAAACCGTTTTGAGCTTAAGGGTAAATGTCCTTGCAATATATTCAAACAAATTTCAAACAAGCTTGTTAATTCCTCTTTTGTAGCTTGCTGTAGCAAGGATTTACGTCGTTTAGGCCCACTGCGTGCAAGCAAATGAAGAAACGGCTGGTTCGCTCGAATACGTTTAGACATCTTGACTGCGAATGGTCAAATGAGTTGGTTCTTGTTCATACACTGCTTTATCAATATAGACATAATGTGTATCTTTTGGTAAAATGCCTGTACGAATACGTAGTTGATCATTTGTCTTTGGTTTTAAATCAATGAATAAATAACCATGAGGTTTGCTAGTAGCATCTTGATAGGCTTCTATGAGAAATTGAGATCTTCCAGGATACATTTGCCGCGCCAATGTACTAATTTGTTGACTGTCTCTCGGATTTTTAAACAGAATGATATAATGTGTATTCAAACTAATATTTCGCATCTCTTTCCCATGATGAAATAAATTATGCACAATAAAGATAATGCTTAGATTTTGATGACTGCTGCCAACACTAAAGAGACGTGTCATTCGCTCATCACTATGACATTTCGTCATTAAGTCATCAATGATAAGTAAGTTTGGTTTCTTCGGGTTAAAACGCTCTTCAATGTCATCTGGAATGCCTTGGTAAAATTCCACGCCTTTCATTCCCTTGTACAAAGGCTGATCTGCTGCAAAGAGCCATAAAATGCTTTTTGGAGAGGGTTGAATCAACTTTTGTTCTAGAATTTCCTTCACCAGAGACGTTTTGCCACTGCCTGTAGGTCCAGAGACCAAACATTTAAATGGATGCTTCATTGTTGAATGTCTGTTTCTTTCACCCAACTGTTAAACTTGTTTGGCCAACCTAACCACTTGACAAATAATTCTTTCACACCTCCTCCTCGTCTTTTACGTGTTTTCAAGACCTTTTCAATTCTATAAATAGATTCAATATCTTTGGTCACTTTCTGCAGTTCTTCTTCATAGAAATGGCCATCAATATCTTCGTCTAAAAAGTCTTTCACACGATACAAATGTATTCCTTGCTTCTTACAACGATGTGTGACAATGAAGACTTCTTGCGTCCATTTGATGTGATAATCGCGTTGAAACACATATTTAATGTGGGAAATGCGAACATGATCGCCAATGTTAAATTTATACTTCTTCTTCTTCTTCGGTTTCAATTTCAGTTTGTCGACATACATATACTTCCACACTTTTGATTCGTTGTCTTTACGAATCTCGGCTGGAGCATATTTATTAGGAAGAGAACCATGAGGTCTATAGTTGTAATTGTACACCAAGTCTGGAAGAATGTCTACGTAGCGGTAGGTTTGATTATGTAGAAAATACCGATACATCATTCCCTTTAGAGTACGAATGACTCTTTCAGCAAAGTTGGCTTTGGTTTCATTCTTTGTGGTATAAGCATGAATGCCTTCTTTCTTCAAAAATGCTTTTACCCATCTGTTTTTAAATTCTGTTCCTTTATCAGACCTTAGAGTTCGCGGTCTTCGTCGTGTGTCATGAAAAATCTTTTGGAAAGCTTGTATGACGCTGGTATGTGATTTATTAGGTATTGGCTGTACCCAGACATATTTGGAAAACACATCAATGACAATGAGTAAAAAGCGTATGTCATCATTATAGGGAGCTATGTTTCCCATATCAGCCAAATCAATATCCCACATATCATCAATACCACGTGTAATCACACGTTGTCTTTTGAACCTGTATTTGACAGGTTGGAGTAAACTAAAAGCATCTTGATCCTGTAGCCATTTCTTCACTTGTGAATGTGTGACTGCTTGATTATGTTTTCGTAAGATGTGATACAGTTTGTAAGGACCAGCAAATGCTCCAGGCTGTCCAGGTTTGAAGTAAATATTGGTCAAGTAGTCTTTCCACGTCGACATGGTCACACCGAATGAAAACCACCTTCTCAACAGAACAGCTTTTATTTTATAACTCAACCAACATCACTTAACTAACATAGTAACTTAACTAACAAGTTTTTTACAAATCAAGTATGGATACAATGGTATGAATCACTGGAGACCATTGGTCTTCAATGAACATTAACTAATGACTGAGTTCATCTAATGTAATAACATCTACACCATATTTCTCACAACGTTGATTTGCATTCTCTAACACTTTATCTAAATGAATGTAATATTAGCTTCATTCCAATATGTATAAACACATGCAGTATGACAAGTATGTTCTTGACACTCTTCATGTTGACAAGCAGGACAGACTAAATAGGCAAACTTTTTTACAGCTGATAACATTTCTTCACAATAAGCTTTTTGCACAATATATTGTCTCAGTGTCATGTCCGCCATTATGCAGTCTTGTGAGTCTTGAATCAATGCAGCACAAGTCTGTCAGGTTTAGCAAGTTATGCTGCTCCGGCAATGTAGCACAAGTCTGTCAGGTTTAGCAAGTTATGCTGCTCCGGCAATGCAGCACAAGTCTGTCAGGTTATGCTGCTCCGGCAATGCAGCACAAGTCTGTCAAATTCAGCAAGTTTTTTTCCAGTTGCTGTTCACTTAACACACTTCTCCATGTTCACACGTCTGCACATCAAGTCTCACACAACAAGATTCTCCATGTTGACTTTGTTTCTGTTGTTTTATTCTGACATGTCGGTTTCTTCCTGTAATAAAATATCTTTCAATATATTTGCTGCCTCTTCTATCATGTTCTTTCTTTGTTTACGTTGAAAACACTCACATAAAACTAAATTTGCTAGTAAGAAAAACATTGTTATCAATTCACTATGTTGTTACAAAGATGATTAAAAGGTTTTTATATCTTTAAAGTTACCTGATAAAGCTGCTCGGTTTCCTCTTCTTCTTTACAACAATCTCTCAAATGATCCACTACGGTGAAATATACTTCAACATCAGTACGAGCAGAATAAAGTGCAGAATCAAAGTCAAAGTCAGGATCTTCTTCTATTCCAATTTTATGACATTCTCCAAGAAATCTTGAATGCAGTTCAATCACATCAAGACTATGATGTACAACATCCCAAAAAGCATCCAAATGATAAAGTTGATAGTCTGGAGTGCCATAGCAAGCAAGTTTAGCAATCATCAAGTCAATATAAGCATTTTTAAAACATGCGTCCATCTTGTTTCAGTGTCTTGTGTGCTTTTACTTTGCTTCACTGACTTTAAGTACTCCACACTTGCCGCAGAAGTTGTTTGGTTCACACAACTTGCAATTATACTTGTGGCAGTGGCAATGATAATCTTCCACATATCCACAAGCACCGCAATAGTCACAGGTAAGTCCAAGTTGATTTTGCACGTTCATGTTCTCCAACTGAACTTCAGTCAGCCTTTTCTTGGATAGCTTTGACACCTTCATCCGACCATTCTTTTGCAGCTTGATGATTGTTTTCTTGTCATGACATTCCTCACATGGTGATAGGGCTGAGTTGATGTTGTCCATCTCCTGAAGCAGTGTCTCCCATTCACCATCATTCATGTTGATGTGATGTGTGTATTCTTTCCCTTCAAACCGTGACGTGCGCACAAAACTCACATAACGCATATCCAAGTATGAAATGACTTCAAGCCACTTCGTTTGCGTTAAGTACAGTTTGAAGCCAATGTCGCGTAAATTTTTCAAGCTCTGGCACACAATCTTCCACAAAGATGGTGAATAAGCACACCATCTCTCTCCACGTGTGATGCGTAGAAATGGCCCATATTCTCCATGCTCCACAGTAATGGTTAAGTTAGCACTAATTTTAAAGCTGCTGCTGCGCTGCGTTGCGTTGCTTGTCTTGTTCTCCATGACTGCCACAATGTATTGATGATCCACTCCCTCCAACTGTCTGCTGAGAAATGACTCCACTCTGCTGAGTTCACTCCCTTTTATACCCAACTATCTGCTGAGTCAGCTTTCTTTTCAAAGAACTTGCAAACTTTTGAGTTCACTTCAACTCGTCCATGGTTGAATCGAACAAGGTCTGATACATTATTTGGAACATCATCATCATAATGTAGAATAATTCTAGTAGCTACAACTAACATGAGGTCAGTTGCCCAAATTGTATTCGCGTTGATAAATGCTAAATCAATGTTGTAAGTTGATAGTAAATGCAGTTCTTCACATTCATGTAGAAACGAGCGGATGAAACAATCTCTTGGAATAGCCTTTCCCACAGCTTCCCAATGCACATGCAAATTCTTCACTTGCAGCATCCGATCCGATTCAAAAGAAGGAAGCTTTGAAAACACATAGTCAATATAGTTCACTTTGAAGACGTCATCCATAGTCATACATCTGTCAAGAAGTAATGCCGACATTGTGAAGTCTTTTCTCGTCACTCTTCCTTTTATAAAACTTTGATGGTATCTGGTGTGTAACTTGTTCAAACTTATTCAATACTCGTTCAAAATTGTTGACTCAGCAGAATGTATCACACATATGTTTCACTCATGCTTTTATGCTACTTCCATGTAATCAAAATATGGTGTGTAACTTTTCAAACTTGCTCAAAATTGTTAAAATTGCTGACTCAGCAGAATTTTAGTTGTGTATATGTTCAGAATCGTCTGAAACGGATAAATATGCAAAAATCACAATTTCGAGGGGGGGGG
The DNA here is from genome assembly GCA_949752745.1 of Protula sp. h YS-2021. NCBI lineage: Eukaryota > Metazoa > Annelida > Polychaeta > Sabellida > Serpulidae > Protula > Protula sp. h YS-2021. Next base: position 4,404 of record CATKHT010000104.1, on the reverse strand, counting down.
GGTCGGTCGACCCAAAAAATGAAAAATGTTCAGAATCGTCTGAAACGGATAAATATGCAAAAATCACAATTTCGAGGGGGGGGGGGGTCGCTCGACCCAAAAAATGAAAAATGTTCAGAATCGTCTGAAACGGATAAATATGCAAAAATCACAATTTCGAGGGGGGGGGGGGGGTTCCTGGCTTTTTAGAGTCTGTTGCCATGGTTACACTGATTGACAGGTGGAGTTCGTTGGCTTCATGATGATTGACTCGGCCAACACTTTCAAGCAACTTTCGCTCCAGACTTTCGCTCCAGACAGTATGACGTCGTCATGACGTCATTATCACGTCATGGATGGCCGCGCCTATCCTAACGCTTATCATGACGTCACTTCCGCTCCAGGCAGCACTTCCGGTCCAGACAACACTTCCGCTCCAGACAACACTTCCGGTCCAGACAACACTTCCGGTCCAGACATGATGACGTCACTTCCAGACAGTATGACGTCATAAAGTGTGGTGGAACTGTCGTTTTCACCCTACTTTAGAATTTTAAATATTTTGATGCACCAATTTGCATGACGGATAATTGTCCAACAGCCAAGCTCTAAGGCTGTTTGACCTGTTGTGTATAACATCTTTTTTATTCCGCGAACGCTCTGTGGATACCGGAAAATAGTACTCATAAAAGAGAAAAACTTCTTTGGGAATATCCATCCACTCTGTGTTTATACATAGCAGATGGAGCTCATCAGAGGTCAACTGTTTTATAACATCGCCAAACAGGAGGAACTAAGTGGAGCTATACAGTCAACCCTTACTCGTTGTTGTCGGTGAATGTTTTGAATCTTCAACTTGTAGGGACATGTAGGAGTAAAGGATTTTATTGCAGCTGATTTATGCGTATTTGTGGAGGAAGATTTCGTCATTCGCAAGGAAACACATTCCTTTTCCTATAGATATACATTATGGCGTCTGCTTTGGTAATAATAAGAGCTGTTCCTGTAATTTTCCATTGGTATGCTGGGCGAAAATTACGGATCTTCGGCATTTTTAAATGACCTGCCCATAAAGGGGTTTCGACTAGCAAAGTCCACGGTGGCACTACTCCACAGTAATATCCTCCTGACACATTCTTGTGTCTGTAGTGATCTTTAATTAGTCAAACTAAACCCTAGCTCCGAGTCATCTCTTCCTTATACTTACTCCGAGTAAGTCTTATCTAATCCTATTTATAACATAGAAGTTTGATATGTGAATTCGCACCTATTTAAGAATTACTCCGAGTGCAGCTTAAGCAAATGATTTGAAAGAAATTCGAAATTATTACCCCTTTTAAGGTTTCTTCCATTTCTTCCCTGAAATTGGAGGGAAGAAAGTATTTCTTCGCTATGGGAAAAAACCATGGTTTTTACCCTCCATGGAAGAAACATGCCAACTTACTCGGTATATCTCTCAGTCAGAGCTACAAGGGAGAGGAGATAGAATTGGCTAGAGTAGATCGTAATTGGTGACAACAAAATGCTAAATTCAAACTCCATCAAATAAGCCAACTGCAAGTTTTGGAACCCTATCGACTTAAATATACATCATTTTGTGATATTTGACAAAATAAACTTGTTTTGAACCACGGAAGATGTTCTTTTTCATTTCACCAATTTGGATCTACTGTAACCATTCGTTCTCCTCCCCCTCGTACTACGCTTCCAATTGTTCCTCTAATGAGGGTCCACTTCATTTGATCTGAGGCACGAATCCTGCATACCAGTCCCTATTCAAGCATTTATAGAAAGTTCATACCCTTTTTGAAAAACTGGTTTAATTTATAATGGGTTGCATATGTTTTATTTCTTGGTTAAAGTGCAGAAAAGTTAGCTTTCGCACTCTGCTGTCAAATGTTTACGTTTCGACCTTTAAATGTCATGTGACCAAAGTAAGTGACCGGAAATTGAAATAAAGGGGTTAAAGATTATCTGTATCATGTATACTGAGACAGTTGATAGACGCAGAATTAGGCATATATTATTTATGTATGTATATATTGTGTACATTGACAGTATTTAATTTTAGTTTTTTTTCCATGCTTTTTGAAGTATCTGTTCAAAAGTTGTTGGCAGTTATAAGTCATCACACTTTAGGCGTTTCGAATGATATGCTCAAAAATTTTGGGTACTGATTGTAATCTAACTGAGTAAAAGATATGATAGACAAATTTCCCTATCGAATTTCTCTGCACCAAACAGCTATCGGGCTAGAAAAGCCGACTTTGTCGGGCTGGTCTCATCAATCAGCAGGGACAGGGGAGGGGGGCATGCGACGTCTGTATGTACGTATGTAAACTTTCACTTCAAAGTTTTGATCGGATTCATTCCAAATTTTGTATCAGTGCTCTGTAGTTGGGTCTCTCTTGAAAAGTTACTTTTTTTTTCAATCCACGAAAAATTGGTTAAATGGGAGCCATTTTTGGTTACCAGTTTTCAAAGTGCTTGTAATCCCACAATTTTGATCGGATTATCTTCAAATTTTACATAGATGTTTGCTAGGAAGACCTGTCTTATAAAAATTCCCTTTTTTTGGCGATCCACCAAAACTTTTAAAAAGGGGACATTTTTTGAGAATCTTTTGGCAGCTAATTTTTTAAGTGTTTCTCCGACAGTTGGGATCGGATTTCTTTCCAATTCTCTACGAATGTTTCCTAGACGGTTTTCTCTTGAAAATTAGCTTATTTTCTTTTTGGCGATCCACCGAAACTTTTAAAATGAGGGGGGGGGGGGCAGTTTTTTTTTGGTAGCCAATTTTCAAAATGCTTCTTCAACAATTTTGATCGGATTACCTTCCAATTTTACATAAATGTTTTGTGGTAAGACCTCTCTTGCAAATTAGTTAAGCCGCGGTTTTATCGTCTTTGACTTTATCGGTTTTGACATTTTATAATCCGACGGTCAATATTTATGAGAACATGGAAAATTGTATATTTGTGCTCTTGCTGGACAGGAGGACCCGTCCCTGGAGAGGCACTTCAAAGGTCACCGGGATACCATAACGTCTGTAGACTTCAATCCCAACATGAAGCAAGTCGGTAAGGCGTGACAACTACATCACACATAATACACGCGGGAAAAGCAGTGACACGCTGGCAAAACGAGCAGATATTGTTGAAAAAACACATACATACACACACATTCTTGTGGGACAGTATATCAATTTTAAAGCATTTTTTTTTTTTGCAAATTTGCTGCTTCGATAATAATGATATGTTGCGAAAGAGATTAATGGATCGAAAATTACTAAGGTATTGAAACTGGCTTTTATTTAAACCATTATATCCTTGCATTTTCAAAGTTTTCTTGAGTTTGCTCTTGATTGAAATTTAGAATCTTTTTGTCTTTTTACAGCTTCCGGTGCGCTCGACTCCTGCCTCATGGTGTGGAACTTCAAGCCGCAGATGCGGGCCTATCGTTTTGTCGGGCACAAAGATGCTGTCATGTCCGTCCGCTTCTCTCCCTCCGGTCACCTCGTAGCCTCGGCCTCCAGGGATAAAACTCTACGGCTGTGGATACCTAACGTGTGAGTGATTGCATTTCTCTGCCCTCCCCGCCCCCCCCCCCCCCGCCCCTCACTCCAACGGTGACCTCGTTGCCTCGGCCTCCAGGTATAACACACTCCGCCTGTGCATATCTAACTTGTGAGTGGGTGCGTTTCTCTCCCCCTGATGTAATATCTGATTATTTGAACGAAGTTAAGAGTTACGCTACAATGAATTCTTGGTTGCTTTTCACCCATCTTAATCTTTGTATTTAAAAGATTCTGAACTAGACAATGCAGAATTCTTCGTATGTTCTTTATTAAAGAAAATATAAGATACACCTGGGGATATTTTTCAAGAAAAAACCTCTGTGCTAGTTTGGCAATATTGCTTTGGGACAGCAGTTTAACTATTGAATCAATAAGCAGATATCAGCGGTTTCGTAACTGGTCAATAATATGTTCGGTACATTGATGCTGGTGTGCACTGACCGCTCTAGTTTTACAACTGGTCAATAATATCTTCATGTTGACTGGAAATAAGTAACTACACTTTGTTATATTGCTTGATGTTTTGATAACAAATAACTGCAATATCTATCAACTTTTGTTTTTAATCTCTCTTTCCGGTCAACACTGAAAGTTATCGACTGAGGAATAGACCAGTCAAATTACAGCAGTTACCCCGTTGTTATACAACAGCTTACCTCTGTTATGTATAAACACAGAGCGGATGGATATTTTAGAATGTAGTGCCGCCTTAATGAGTGTTGTTTTCGCGGAATCCGCGGTGGATCTGCAGAGTAAAATGGCATTCTACACAACAGACGAAGCAGCCGTATAGGTTTATTTTTGAACTTATTTAAAAAGTGGTTCCTCTCTTTTATAAGTACTATTTT
>CATKHT010000103.1:0-24126 GCA_949752745.1 Protula sp. h YS-2021 | reverse complement strand
GTGGAAGGCACAGCCATCGCGCTCACTCATGTCCAAGCTCAAACTCAATTCTACAACATGGATCGTATGTCAACCCAGCTCAAGCTCAATTCTACAACATGGATCGTATGTCAACCCAGCTCAAGCTCAATTCCACAAAATGGATCGTGTGTAAACTCGGCTCAAGCTCAATTCTACAACATGGATCGTATGTCAACTCAAGCTCAATTCTACAACAAGGGTCGTATGTCAACCCAGCTCAAACTCAATTCTACAATATGGATCGTATGTCAACCCAGCTCAAACGCAATTCTACAACATGGATCGTATGTCAACCCAGCTCAAGCTCAATTCTACAACATGGATCGTATGTCAACCCAGCTCAAGCTCAATTCCACAAAATGGATCGTGTGTAAACTCGGCTCAAGCTCAATTCTACAACATGGATCGTATGTCAACTCAAGCTCAATTCTACAACAAGGGTCGTATGTCAACCCAGCTCAAACTCAATTCTACAACATGGATCGTATGTCAACCCAGCTCAAACTCAATTCTACAACATGGATCGTATGTTAGCCCAGTTCAAGCTCAATTCTACAACACGAATCGTACATTAACGCAGCTCAAGCCCAATTCTACAACATGAATCGTATGTTAACCCAGCTCAAGCTCAATTCTACAATATGAATCGCACGTTAACGCAGCTCAAGCTCAATTCTACAACATGGATCGTATATAAACTCAGCTCAAGCTCAATTCTACAACATGGATCGTACGTTAACGCAGCTCAAGCTCAATTCTACAACATGGATCGTTTGTAAACTTGGCTCAAGCTTTATTATACAACATGAAGGGTTCTTTTTTTTTTGGTGGGGGGGTGTAAAGACATTCAAATTATTTTAAATACTGCCTTGATTGGCGTTCTAAAACACCAAACGCATCGCAGTCGAAAACCTACAATCCCAATCGAAACCACACCTTTATTCAAGGACACTTTGGCGTGTTCCACGTTGGGTGCACTTCCGGCCACGTGACCCAGAAGCACTGGCTTGCCACCTCGGCACTTGTCCCTTATAAAGTGCGGTGCGTCACTCGGGTACGTCACCTCTGAAAACGAAGACCTACCAAGTGAATATCCTACAATTTCCAAACACTTTTCAGTGCACGTGCACCCTTGTTTACCCCGAATCACCATTTTTAGTATTGTTTGTCTCTTCTTCTTCTTCTTCTTCTTCTTCTTCGACTTATTATTATTATTATTATTATTATTATTATTATTATTATTATTATTATTATTATTTGAAACTTTTCCTGACGCCTTTTCGCCTGGCAGGCAGGCCTAAACTTAATTTCTGAAAAACTTAAAAGGCTTTCCCCTTGACACAGTGTTCTTACCCCTGACGCCGGGGTACAGTTGGCTCTCACACTTCGCACACATAACGCCGCCTGCCCTCTTCTGTATAAAGAGAATTATGCTTTTTTATTTTTTTTTTCTCAGTGTTTTTTTTTAATGCAAATTTCTAGTGACAAAAACACTGGGCAGATGCTTCATCCAATCTACTGCACTGATTGTTATAATTCTTATTCTCCAATTTTATATAACTATAAGCTTTACTGTTTCAAACATAAAGAAAACACATTTTCTGCCCTCTCAATGGAACTCTTTTTTTCCCTTTTGCTTTGCTTATGATAAACAATACCATGCACATGATGTCGTCAAGTAGAGATCAGGTACGCGTATTAAATATTGTTCAACTTTATTTAAACATCTGGCGTGGGAGGCGATGGGGGGGGGGGGTAGATGTGAGGCTTAAGCTAAGTTTTCCCGCTAAAATGCTCTTCTTTATGACGGTAAGCCGTCCCCTGTGGTGGCAGAAACGCAGTCTTAAAGAACTCGTAATCTCTCTCTCTCTCTCTCTCTCTCTCTCTCTCTCTCTCTCTCTCTCTCTCTCTCTTCTCTTCTCTTCTCTCTCTCACAATTTTTGTGTTAGCGGGAACGAAAAAATTCCTTCACTTCTTTTTTCCCCAATTTCTTCCAAAAAGTTAAATCAAAAATACTAAATGAACATTATGCAATGGACTTAAGATTACGATTTCGAACCGTTCCTTTCATCAGTTAAGCTTATATGAACCTTCAGGCTGTCGCAGTCTACGTCATCGAGGACATCAACGCCTTTCGCTTTCTTGTTCTTCTTTTCCGCGCCTCCGGAGACTTTGCGCCTTTTCCCGCGTCGCGTTTTCAATTCGCCCCCGTAACTCTCCAGCTCGGAATGGAAGTCGGTTTCCTGTTTCACTACATCACGCAAAAAAAAAAAAAGATAAAAAAATAAACAAATAAAATCAGTTTAAAAAAATATGTAAAGTAAAACTATTACTTAATATATATACAAACTCAATTCTAACTGCAAATTTTTTAAGTTTGTTAAGACTGCTGACCACTTTCTGTACTAAGCAAACATCTGATAATGTTCAACAACTACCGAGATTCAAATCAATCCACTGCCTAAGTATTTTTGTCACTGATTGCATTTTAGATTATGTTATTGGTACCATATTCCTTTGTTCATCACTATTCCAGTTTTCTTTGTTTAATTTTATTCATTAAAAGAAGAAGAAAAAGAAGAAGAAGAAGATACGAAGAAAGAGAAGAAGATAAGAAGAAACAGAAGAAGAAGAAGAAGAAGAAACAGAACTAACCTCCCACTGCAGCAGATTCAGCATTCGCCCCATTTTCTTTCTGTTTACGGTTATATTCAAAGTTTGAAACAATATTCACTATCTTATCCGTGAATTCTTTTTCAGTTTCGTTTTCGACCAAATTTCCTTTAGTTTCGATTTCACTTTTGACGTCAGCAATCACAGCGTCCAGCTGACTGTCGCAAGCGATTTGTTCCGCGTCAGAATCGAACAAGTCCGGAGACTTTGACCTGGCAAGGTCATTGTCTTTGCTCCCTGCTTGACCTTCAACTTTGACGATTTTATTGAATGTTAAGTCGAGACTACATTTGAAAAGGCACTGAGTTTCCTGAGCTTTGGCTTCGAGCTGAGATTCATCTTGTTTTGCTCCGCTGAAATTCACCTGAGCGGAATACATGTGGTTTTCATTTGTTTCCCCCTGCCCGTCATCTACATAACTAAACTTTTGTAATTTTTCTCTTAATGACAGTCTCCTATTTGCCACTGGTTTTTCTCTCATCTTGAGCCACGGCGAACCAGATTCAATCTTTCTTTGCGCAATCTGGACATCAGATATCCCTGTGCCACTTGGCGCGGTCTGGGCTTGGCCTGATTGGAACAGGCCTTCCAGCTGCCCTGCCTTGCCTTCCAGACTGCGCGATTTCCGCGACTGCCGCCGGCTGACTGCTTTCCCGCTGTTCAGTTGAGTGCTACACGCCTGCGGCTGGAAGTCGAATATATCATCGTCTACGATATCTATAAATCCCTCCTCATCTGAAATCAAACACAACGCAGAGCGTTTTTCACTACACGGCTTTTCCAGAATCTGATAGAGCCGATGAATCCCCGCCAAAATTTACAGTTTTTTGGGAATGTTGTTTGTTTCCCTACAGCTAAGACTGAAAAAATTCCAGGTCTATCGACACAAATAATTTTCAAATATAAAAATGGTGAAACTGTTTAAGCTTTCCATTTTTCAATGTTACATTTTTAATGTTACATCTTTATGTTATCTTTTTTATGTTACAGTTTTTAACGTTACATTTTAATGCTATATTTTCAATGTTACATTATTTAATGTTACATTAAAGTTTAATTTTTTTTAAAGTTCTGCTCAGTAAATCTGCAGTACAGAATTAGCACAAAAGTAATGAGTGAATGCATCATGCATTGGCTAAAACCACACCTGGATTGTTAGTTTTGGTTTCTATCTTTGGCAATTTGGTGGAAGAATTCGTCACATCTCTGGCTTGGTATGGTGGAAAATTCTGGCTATTTACAGAAGGATTTGCAGGTTTTATAAGGTGTTTACTTCGACCTTCACCCTGAGATGGCATTAAATGCGACAAGAGCGTCTTTGATTTGACACCATTTGATGCTTGAAAACGCCGCACCTCTTCCGGCTTTGGAGGCGTGGTCGATTGCTGATTGGCTCTGTCCAACCCTGGTCCTGACTCGACACCATTTTGTAAACCCGGCTGTGATTGGTCCATTTGTGGAGGCGCCTGCGATTGGCCCATTTGTGAAGCCACTTGTGAGGCCGGTAGAAATCCGCCAGCAAGTGCAAGGTCAGTCACCGAGTGGACACCGTTACTGCGTTTCTCTAAACAAGGGCTCGCAGTGGCCTGGGCCATCAGGGTGGAAGCATGGGACGGCAAGGTTGGTACAGGTTGTGGGGTCGAGAAATAAGCTCCGACCGGGGTTTTAAAAGTGGCTGGTTCGCTTCCAGGACTCGGGCAAATGGTGCTTTGATTCAAAACACTGCCAAATAAACAGAGCACGTTAGTGATCCAACTCTCAATGAACAGCAACAGGCAAGTTCATAAACTCAGCATTGAATTCTATTGTTTAATGTTTCACGGGAAAACGTTCCAAATAATGTTTGTTTTTTGGTCTTTCTCCTACGCAAGTACTGTAAAATAGCAGTTGTAACCATAAAAATGTTTATATTCCCTTTTTATTTATTCTATTTTATTTCTTTTTACTATTCACTGAAATTAACACTATTAGTTCTTTACAAAATATAACCCCAATGCGAAGTATATTTGTGAATTTAAACAATTGATGAAGAATTTCAAAACTTTCAGTACACGAATACACATCAGCACAGGTTTTTCCCTTCCTCACATTCTAGTACCTCGAGATTTATTCAGTACACGAGTACACATCAGTACAGTACAGCTTTTTTCCCTACCTCACATCGTTCGTGGCCGGGTTTTGAAGTCTATCCGAGGTGAAGAACTGCAGCGATTGCCGGGCCTCTACGTACGTGCGGTGGTGCTGTACCCGTTGCCGTACCCACTTGGACAGACCTACCACCACAAGTGAAAACATGCATTCAGCCTCAAGGCCGTACCCACATGGACAGATCTATCCTCCCCACCACCTCCCCCACATGTGAAAAACATGCATTCAGTGTCCAGGCGTTACCCACTTGTACACACCTACCCCTGCACCCCCCCCCCCCAACATGTGAAAACATGCATTCAATGCCAAGGCGCGTGAAGATGACCGAGGACATTGCGCCCAGCTGTGAACAATCAGACACAAGTCAAGTCATTACTCAAAACATTCAGAACGTTACCTTAGAAAAGTTGAAACTAGATTGTTTCTACACAAAGTACTTTAGACCTCATAATACAATCAAGTACAAGGCTCTCAAGCACATTCAATACGTCCTTACATTCACGTTCATACCTTTCGTGTACTTCTGTTGATTCTTGCCAAATCGTTCGTCAACCAGTATCAAGGCGCCCCAGTCATTCCTACGCAAAAGAAAGTACCGCTGTATCACTGTGCAACTATCCCAGATCACCATTCCCAACGCCACTTTCCTCCTTTTTTTCCCCTCGTATAAGCGCGTTTGCTGCGTATCCATGTCCCTTAGACTCGAATTCGATGCTTGATGCTTACATGACCACCCTGTATGCTTGGATTACGTCTCTGTGACGTATGCATCTGCCTAAAGCTAGACTGAAGGCCCTGGAGGCTTTGATTTCGTACCTGTGATGTATAAACCTGCCTAAAGCTTGACTGGGGGCCCTGTAGGCTTACAGTACGTCCCTGTGACGTATGCATCTGACCAAGGCCTCAATGAGGGTCCTGTAGACTTGGATTTCGTACCTGTGACGTATGCATCTGCCTAAGGCTTGATTGAGGGCCCTGTAGGCTTGGATTTCGTACCTGTGACGTATGCATCTGCCTAAGGCTTGACCGAGGGCCCTGTAGGCTTGGATTTTGTACCTGTGACGTATGCATCTGCCTAAGGCTTGATTCAGGGCCCTGTAGGCTTGGATTTCGTACCAGTCCCCTCCCGACAGCAGCCCCCTCTCCTGGCTATACTGGTTGTTATACTCTTTCTTTAGCTTCACTTGTGGATCCTTCACATTTGGAAACGGGATTCCGACCTAAAAATATCAGGCTTGACTGTACGTCATTTAGCCGAGCGACACTTAGCCGACGCGACATCTTTTAACTGGTTTATGAAATAAATTGTGACTAATATATCGGGGATATCATCAGACAGGCATTTCATATCTTTCTTATTATACCGTCAAAACATTCTCTCGTTTGGGTACAGAATTCGCCAGATGAAACGGGACGCCACTGACAAAAATAAATACCCAGTCACTCGAATTTTAAACAAATAATCTTTTGGTTGAAACAAGACTGCGACACTACTGGGGTCACACGTTTTATACTTCAATTTATTTCTGTAAGAAATATCATTATAACTGTGATTTTGTTATACTTACACAAGCAAAAACCTGGGACTTGCTGCTGTAAAGCGGAACGTCCCAATAACTACAGCGATCATAAAAGTGGTTGATAGAACGGACATACACTGTCTCTGTTTGTAAGCTACCAAAGTCTCCTCCACTAACTTTTTGGAAATGGTTGCATCTTTTTTTTTCATGTAAATTAACCACAAAAGCTTATGTTTACACGCGAGTTAAGAAATCAATATGTTTGTCAAGCCTGTCAATCCAATCAGACTGACACGCGTTGCTTAGTAACGAAGGCACGCACGGTGATAACGGCCCGGGCGTTGTTGTCCGAGAAGTCCATGCCCTCGCTCACTTTCCCCCTGCATACTGCGAGAAACAGGGCACCAGTCTTACTCACGCCCTCCTCTGTCGACCAAAAACAAAAATTAAAGGATACAGTATCACACAGCCAAGGCAGATAGGGTTCGCGTTGGCGGGGTTTTTGTCAACTTTTTTGGGCATTTTGTGCGAAATGACTCACTTTTTCGGAACCCACCGAGTTTTTCTGGACCCAACTGAGTCACACTTTCCTTTTTTGACTCACTTTCGTCAGAACCCAGTTCGAACCCTGGGAGATAGATTCAGTACAAGGACTCGGACCACATTTGCAACCAAAAAGCAGTAACTGATAAGCTTTTGTACCAGTTTTTTATTGATTTTATAATAAATTGCACACACCCCCTCGAAGTACTCGGGGGTACTTTCCACACAAATTGGCTCACCGCAATCGTCACACTCGTTTATGACGTCATAAAAGTTCTTGAGAAGTTGGTCGAAGTCTAGCTTCTCGGATGCTTTCGGCTCGCTCATGACAACTTTCTTTTCTTCTAGTCTGTCGTACAGTCCGGTCATCTACAACAAGAATGCCCAGGGACATTGTGACCAGCCGAGATCTAGTGAATCACGTATCAATAGGCTTGTACGGTCCCCAAAACGTGGTAGTTACATCGTGCAGTACCGTCATCTACAACAAGAAAGTCCAAGGACATTCAGACCAGCCCAGATCTGGTGAACTATGTATCAATATTCTTGCTGGCCAAAACGTGGTAGATACAGGGTACAATCAGTTCAGACGTCACTTAAGTTAGGCCACATCACGGAGCTGCTTTCCTGTATTCTGCACCAACCTTTCCCACTAATTTTTAATGTCACTTCAGAAAAGGAACTATTCTGCTCGTGGTTTACGACCTTGAACTTAATCATGAAGGTCACATTAAGTGGCATACAAAAATCCTAAACAGCGTTACTCTAGACAGGTGGCCTGCAAGGAATTAGTTGAGGCACTGCGGAATGAAGCACTTCAAATTTATTCATTTTTGATGTCCTTGACCTCAAAAGAAATCGACGCATAAGTGGGCCAAAGTTCATCTAGCTCTTACTGTTAAATGAGTGACTTTTTGTTTTTTGTTGGAGCGGATGGGGAGGGAAGGGGAGGGAGCAGTGTAGGTGAGGTGGAGAAACACACATGTTTATTAACAAGGCACCATATGAACAAATATGTTTTTTTATCTTTACTCACATGCTGCAGTCACAAAAATGTCTCATTGCGATTAAATTACTATTATGCCCTTTTACACAAAAACTATTACTACGCACGCGCCATCTGGCGGTGAGCTTCTCCAGCGACTTGTACGAAGGCAGAAAGCAGAGCACGCCATGCGGCACGGTCTGGCACACGCCCAGCACCAGCTCCCCTATGTCGTCCTGGTATGCGAACGTCTCTGATGTGTGATAGTTGCCTAGCAACGCGCAGCCACGTGGTCCCTTCGAGATCGTGCCCACCCAGACCTTGAACAATCGAAAAAAGATATTTAACCAGCAGATCTTATCAAGGGGCACTTTACTGGACTAAATATATTATTATTAATACTGTTATTATTATTATTTTTATTATTATTATTTATTATTATTATTATTATTTTTATTATTATTATTATTATTATTACTAATAATAATTTATTTATTCTGTGTCACCAATCCGAAGGAATTTTCATGGAGACTTGTGATTTTATTAATTCAGAAACGCAAACTTCTTCCAAATCAAAGAAATTTTACCAAGATCACTGAGACGCGTATTATACTGAAATTATGACGAGCACCAAAACGCGCGAAATGAGAGCTTCTTAAAACAATCCGACAGCCAAATCTGACAACTTTCCGTCTTGGTCATGGTCCCTGGACATGGTCCCTGTCAGAGCTGCCTCCCTACAGATAACCAGTCAATCAGCCGGGCACAAACCCCGAATCGATCCGCGCTCATTTCTTCCACCCCCCCCCCCCCCCCGCCGACCACCACTACCCACCCACGCCGCTACATTACAGCTTCCCACGCACTTTCTTCGGCCCCAGTCCCCTTCTCAAAAACACCCATGCATTACCTGAGACCTGCCCACCACGTGACTGGCCTCCAACTGGATGGGGAACGGCACACCCAACTCCGACTGGAATGTGTTCATGGGAGAGAGGGTGCCACTGGTCAGCACAATGCTCCTCACAGCCTGCCCGATCTCCGAGAAGGCCTGTAAAACACGACACGACAATGTCAGGGGACATCATGGGAGAGAGGGTGCCACTGGTCAGCACAATGCTCCTCACAGCCTGCCCGATCTCCGAAAAGGCCTGTAAAATACGACACGACAATGTCAGGGGACATCATGGGAGAGAGGGTGCCACTGGTCAGCACAATGCTCCTCACAGCCTGCCCAATCTCCGAGAAGGCCTGTAAAACACGACACGACAATACCAAAGGATTACATAACCTGCCAAGCCATTGTAAGGACCCGAACTTTATGACTATTTATTTAAAAACAAAAAAAAACAAAAAAATGAAATAACCTAAGGGTCACAATTTGTATACCAATGCCAGAAGGAAGCCCGCCGTTAAAACGGACAGAAAATTTTCACATGGAAAGTACATACGCACTTAGAATGTGCCCTCTCCCTGGCTAGATTTTACGTCTAGTTACACCCCCCCCCCCCCCTGCATTAGATTTCTAAAAACCATTTCGACTACTTTCCTGCTGGAAAATTAAAAGGCATGGAAAGTAAACGGAATCAGTTCGTAGTAAATGCGCTACAGCGGTTGTGTTCATGAAATGATTCACCTCAATCCGGCCAATAACACTTCACAAATACAAGTACGCAATATTATGGAAAATGGCTGTAGCTGTCATCTGATGGCCTAAGCGTTGAATTCAAAGTCCTAACACCGCACTATTTAAAGTAAGAATTCTGAAGCAAACTAGAGCATCAGTGAGGCAGGATCCTCCGTGTAACACATAATGTTACTGGATGTTAATAAATTCAATGAAATTGAAAACGATACACTGGCTAACAATTTTTGGTCGATTTAAAAAATAAGACGATGTTGCACAGCTACAATATATATATCTTTTCACTGCAAAAAAATTCCGAACGCTGGATCGAATAGTTTTGGAGAACGCGTCTGGACAAAATCTATCTCCGTGCAAACAGGTTCACATCAACAAGTTTGTCCAAGGACAAAGTCCCAGCTTACGAAAAACGATTACACCAATTCCAGCGAGCATTTCGGACCAGTGCGCATGTTTAGTTACGTTGCACTTATGAACCGTTCGCATTTCGGACTACTGCGCATGTTTATTTAACTTGCGTTGATGGACGGTTATTATTTCGGACCAGTGCGCATATTTACTTAACCTCCGTTGATGCACGGTTCTTATTTTAGACAAGTGCGCATGTTTACTTAACTTGCGTCGATGCGCAGTTCGCATTTCAGACCAACGCGCATGTTTGTTTGGCTTGCGTTGATGTGCGGCTCACATTTAGGACCACTGCATATGTTTATTTCATTTGCGCTGATGCGCGGTTCTTATCTTATGTCAGTACGCATGTTTATTTAACTTTCGTCGATGCGCGGTTCGCATTTCGCACCAGTGCGCATGTTTATTTAACTTCCGTTGATGATCGGTTAGCATTTTGGACTAGTACGCATGTTTACTTAACTTGTGTCGATGCGCGGTTCGCATTTCGGACCAGTGAGCAAGTTTATTTAACTTGCGTTGATACGCGGTTTGTATATCGGACCAGAGCTCATGTTTATGGAACTTCCGTCGATGCGCGGTTCTTATTTCAGACCAATGCACATGTTTATAAAATCTGTAGGGCAGATGCATTTTGAAACAAAAGTTTACTAACTAAACAAGTAACTAACTAATAGACGCCGTCAGCAAACCGAGAGGTGTACCCTAGCTTACGTGATATATTGCAGACCTCGTCTGGACAAAACCTATCTCCGTGCTAACAAACTTATCTGAAAAACAGCCATTTTTGACATATCATATCTTTGAGCATTTTTTCAAAAATAATACGACGTTGCACACCTTCGATATATGTTCTAACTGTAGGCCAAAGGAAAAAGCTATACGACAAATACTTTCGGAGATAAGAGTCCAGACACGAGGGTGAACGAAAGCAGACAGACAGATGGACAGACGAACAAGCTGAAACTATATCCACTCGTTACACCGGGGATAATAAAAAACAAGCTATTTTTGGTAGGTTGTTCTGAAATACCAAAAATAAAATAAATAAATAAAAAATAATAATAATAAATGGTTTCTTATTTGCTTCAGAATTCTTGTTTTAAATACTACGATGTTGTATGTTTTCCTCCAAAAACACAAGGCAAAAAGCTATCATTGTGATTCAGCTTCGCTCTTTTGCTCTTTTGCTTGATGAATATCTATCAACTTACATGCTAAACTACGAGGCGAACGAACAGAAAGATAGATTTGCAGGGATCAATGATAGCATTCAATCAGCTTCTCCTTTATCTTTAACACACTGAAGCACAAATCCTATAAACCGCTGATGATTTAGCTTGGCCTAAGACCAGAGTCCAAAACACCACCACATGACTTCCTAGGTCACGTGACCGTAGCTGTTAACGCTTATCGACCCAGCAACAGCCGAGCTAGTCCTCTCCTGCTATTTAATACCACTTCATATCCTCGCCTCGCAAACATATAAGAGGAAAAAACAAGCAGCTCTGCGACAAACGTGCACTGCGGAAATATCTAGGGCCATTACGCTTCAGTTTTATTAGCTCCTCTTCTGAATTGGAACGTTTTTAATGACCAGATAAGGGATATTCACGCGATATTGAGGCTGTAGTTATGGCTTAGCAGTTAGGAAGAAGGCAGCGTGAAGTAACGAGCTGTGTCCAAGTAAGTGGTAAGTGTTTGTTTCATGTCAACTGTTCATTAACAGAAAACGCAACAAGTTTACAACATACAAACGTCTATGTTCATTTTTTTTATCTGCCTAAGTCTGACAGGCTTCGTATTTTCAAGAATAATATTGAGTTCTCCAAAACGAAAATGAGAGTTTTTTGGGGTCCATAACTAATCCTATTTTTAACGGTAGTTAAATTAAGCAGTAAATCAAGTGCATTGGACTAACCTTTTTTAGTTTAAGAATAAAATTTTGAGGAACAAATCATGGCGAAAAAATAAATACACAACCTGTGTTCGGCACTATAACTTAGCAAACCGGAAAAGCACTACGAAAAATGAACACGACGACGGAGGGGGGGGGGGGGGGGGGGTGGCGGAACGCGCATAACAACACAGCAGACCCGGCACAACTGCACACGGTTTGGGGGTGGGGGAGGCGGAACGCGCATAACGACACAGCAGGCCAGGCACAACTGTACACGGTTTGGGGGGGCGGTGGGGGGGAGGGGGGAGACGGAACGCGCATAACAGTACAGCAGGCCCGGCACAACTGTACACGGTTTGGGGGATGGAAGGAATGTGCATGACAACACCGCAGGCCGGCGCAACTCTGTACACACTTCGGGGGGGGGGTGGGAACGGAACGCGCCAGGATCAACTGTGTACACGGTTCGGGGGGATACAACGCACCATCTTCTATTTATAATGGGTATAAGCAGATTCACACTATCCGATATAAGTTTTCAGTGGTGACTGGTGCACAGACCAATGAATAAACGTGGGATATTTATGGTTTGTATGACTTTAGTCCATCTATTTATGGATATAAATAAATATGTATGGATGAATACTTTACGAACGACCAAGAATCTCCTTTTTTTAGCTGTACCAAGTTCTAGATTACAGCTGGTAAAAATGAAAAGCTTTAAGATTTCCCATTCAAATCATTCACAGAATTCATACTGGGGAAATAAAGAAACCACCACAGCCACAATTGTCATTAGCGATCAGGATTAAACCGTTGGTTAATGCTTGAAATGACTGAAAACACAAAACGTCCAATTCCCATTCCAAAAACACTGGCATTTTTTAACAACGTGACTGTCTTAAAGAAGTCAGAGTTATTGATAATCATTAACAACACATACAATATAAACTCCCACTTTCTCAAACAATAAAGATATAGCCTTTGAGGTCAGATTCTAACCACTTTCCTTTCATTGAACACAAGGCTAAAAGGAATAAATACGATAAGTATTTCTATTTACACAAATGATATATTTAGAAAACAAAATATCCGTATTAACTTGTTCGAACAGAACAGCGATAAGCAGTCGAAGAATAATCCGATCCGATCCGATCTTTTTTAAGTGGTCGAGGGTTAGGGGTGGCTGGCGCATTGCTTTTTATTTGTCATTTAGGGATTTACCGTTGATCTACTGCAGAATTAGCTGTATGAACACAAACAATACATTCTATTTCACACACTGACCTCAATTCAACAAAGTGTTTTTCAACCATTGTTTTGGTTTGCAGTTTTTGTTCAACAGAAGCTTAATAAACATATGCACTGCGGATTGAATGGGGAGAGAGGAAGAAAGAACTACAGTGTACTAATTAACAGGGTAGACCCAATGCAACTCAAACCTGGCAAATCAAGCCAGTCAAAATATGGGACAGATCGAAGCGCACTGCGCACCCGCACCCTCCTGCCCCCCCCCCTCCCCCACCCTGCACGTTCGTGCTTGAACCTGTCGATAACAGCTCAATAACACTAAGGTAGCCTCTCGTTAATTCATATCACTCGGGACTAGGAAATAGCGTATGAATTATCCGGGTGAAAATTGGTATAAATAAATGAGCTTGGGACCAAATGCTGCGTTCGGATTAAGCTGGGAAAAAGATATTACTTGAACAGTAATTCAGAAGTTATGAAAACGACAGGTTGATATATTCCCTTCCTACGAAGTGTACGTACAAACAGACCACAGGCTATGCACGACACTTGGACTTTTCTGCGTACAGGCACACCACAGGCTGTGCACACTTGAACTTTCTACGTGTTAACAAACCACAGGTTGTGCACGACACCAGAACTTTCTGCCACTTCACACTGACAAGTGGTGACAGCCTCGCTGCTCTTCGTTCTAAAAGGACAGTTGTTCGCGCGCAGACGAAGAAACAATGGAGGGTGGGGGTGGGGGTGGGGGGGTTGCATGCGGGGATCGCTGATTTTCCAATTTTCAATAATTAAATCTTTTTTTTATTCATATAACGATGTTGTAATTCGCAAGTTCATCCACTCCCCCCTCCCCCCCCCCGCCTCTTGAAAATCGGTTTCGTCTCTAGAGATAAGAATGAACGATGGAGTGCAGGATTTCACACAATAACGTTTCGCACTGTGTGAAAGAGTGCTTGATAATTCATAACCTAAATCATAACAAGCCACAAACAGCGTGGTCATTAACAAAAAAGGCAATTAAAAAAAAGATTAAAAACCGCCGCGGATGTGCATGGAGAGCCGGACTACTCCAGCGGAGTAATCCCGACTGTAGTCCGGGTGCTGTTAACTCTAACTACCCCGCCCCCCAACCCCTCACCCAAACACACCCGCTCACACGGAACTCTCACCAGGTTACCCCTTCCCGCGCACCCCCCCCCCCTCCGATCCCAAGTTGTTGTTGTTGTTGTTGTTGTCGTTGCTGTTGTTGTTTCAATCAAGCATTATCTTGTCCTTTCAGGAAACTCAAACTGGATCACATGATTTAACCAGTCCGGCAGGAGAGATAACGTCACGCGATGTCATCGGTACAGGATATGGTCTTCAACGCGGCCAAGGCGGGCGAGTGCTACAGCATCCGGGCGCTGCTGGACAGTCTGCAGCCCCAGGAGGTGCGCGTCGTGCTCGGGCCGAAGAAGCACCAGAACGGCGAAACGACGACGCCGCTGCTCGTCGCCGTCCTCTACGGCCAGGAGGAGGTAGCGTGCTTATACTTGTCATCTTTTACTGAAAACGATACACCCCCCCCCCCCCACCACACACACACATCCCTTAATCGCTCAAGTTATGTATCACGTCCGCGATGAATACCGAATCCTGTAGCTGTAACACACTCCTAAACAAAAAAAAAACCAAAAAAAAATTGCAGGAAATCCGTGTGTAAAAAATCACTGTGTAAACTTTCACTTTGGGTTGATAAAAACAAGCGCATGGCACAGAAATGGGAAACTTCGCGCACCATTTCAACGTTAGTTGTAAGCTGGTGCCGAGGAGATGCCATCAATTTCACGCGTATTACGTCCGTTCTTTTTAACTACGTATTGCAGGTTGTGGACCTTCTGATAACAGAATATAATACAGACGTGGAGCAGACGGGAATGATCGAATACGACGGCCACCTGCTCAACTGCAAGACCGGCCAGAGGTACTACGTGTCGCACCACGCGTACGCCTACCGGCAGCGCCGTCGGCACGTGTATGCCGACGACGGCGACGAGGACAGTGACGACGAGAGCGAGTTCTTCGTCAACGGCGTGACGGCGCTGTGGCTGGCGTCGCTCAAGGGCTACACGACGATCGCCGAGAACCTGGTGCTGAAGCACAACGCGGATGTGAACCGCGCGGCGCTGGACGGCTCCACGGCGCTGCGAGTAGCCTGCGTGAGCGGCCATACGTCCATCGTGCGCCTACTCATCCAGCAGGGCGCCGACGTGAACGCGACCATGAAGCAGGACCGCAGCACGTGTCTCATGGCTGCGGCGCTCAACAGGAATCGGCAGGAGGTCAAGCTCATGGTCAGGAACGGCGCATGCGTCAACGCCAAGACGGAGCCGCAGGGCCGCACGGCGCTGCACTACGCGGCGCAGGGCGGCGACTACATCATCGTCATCAACCTGATGCGCAATGGCGCTGACTTCTGCGAAGACCTGCAAGGCTTCACGCCCATCCACGTGGCCTGTATGGTCAAGGACTCTGACATTCTCGAGTATCTCCTCTCCAACTTCGACTGCGACACCAAGCAGCGCATCGAGGCCACGGAACTCCTCGGCGCCGCTTACATCACGAGCGACCCGTCCGAGGACGATGTGAACAGCTGCACGCAGCACTGGCAGTCAGCCATGGAGGAACGGTACGAAGACATGGAGAATATTCTCCACAAACGAGTGCTGGAGTCACCGTCTGACATCTACAGCAACGTACAAGAAGTCCAGTCCATGGAGGAACTGCTGGCCCTTAAGGAACAGAAAGAGGACGTCATCTTTGAAGCCATCATGGCACAGGAGCGTATCCTTGGTGAGAACACCATGCTCCACCCGGACGAAATCGCCAAATTTCTCACCGAGAAAGGCAACGGCTTTGCCAACGACCGCAAGTACGACAAGTGCGCCTCGTTCTGGCTCAAAGCCATTGCCATTCGCAAACAAGCGGACAAGTGCGTCAGCGATGACGTCATCAGGTTCGCGCAGCTTTTCGAGGACATGGAAGAGAGGGGGTACACCGTGGAACTGAATATCCTGTGGCAAATACTGGCAATATGTATAGAGGATATCCAAAATGAAAGCTATCGATTATCACACAGTGAAAACTACGCCCACATTAGGCGAGCTCAAAAGCACGTGGACACGGACGTACATTTCATGTTGTTTCTGTTGCTAAAATTACGGACTCTGACGGCAAATAAAGAGGAGGAACAGATTGAACTCGAAAAATACGTCACCAGGTTCAACAAACTGAAACTAACTGACAGCGATGGGAATACTGTACTTCATATGTGCTGTGACGACAAGACGCAAAATAAGATCGAGAACCGCTATATACGTCACGCCTTACACTTCCCCAATGTCGAACTTGTCGAACTGCTTCTGCAGTGTCGAACGGACGCCGACGCTCTGAACTACAACCAAGAAAGCCCGCTGCACACTATCGCGCAGACGGAGGACTTCCACGAGGAAGGGCGCGCGGCCATGACGCGCATCGCGCGGCTTCTCATTGACCACGGCGCGCACATGGACGGCAGGAACCACGTGGGCATGACGCCGCAAGACGCTTCCAACGTCACCATCGCTTACTTCCTGAAGAGGCTGCGCGCCGAGCTCCCGCTGCGCTGCCTCTCCGCGCAGATTGTCAAACAGTTTGTGCCAGACTACGAGCAGCTGTTGCCAAAGCGACTGGCCAATTTCGTGAAGAATCATTAAGCCTACTATACGGTCAAAGCTTCAGCTTTCACGCCATAGGAAAGATACTGAAATATTCTCCACGCATTCTCTATTGTTTAACTCAAGTTCTGATTCTGTCCATGGTGCGAAATTAACCCACATCCCATCGAGAGCGCTTTTGTCTGCTCCAACTGTTATTTTGTTTACATATTCTGAAGTACGGACAAGTTGTAATGTAATCAAACTTAAATAGCTTCCTGAGTCAAAGTTTCAGTGAAGTAACATTTTGCGTTCACAGTAAAAGGACCCTGCCACAGGACAGCGTGTAGCATTGTGCCAAAGACTACCCACAGCGTATTTGTTTGATGGAAGGGCAGGCTGTGAATCGGCTTAAACTGTGGCAGTATAAAAACTTCTTTTTTTTTTTTTTTTGGGGGGGGGGGTTGAATATTGCGGTAAACCGAGAAGCAGACACTCTGATTAATGTCAAGTGTGAGAGCTGGAGAGTGTACAGATTTTATAAACAAAAATGAATGTACTAATATCAGGCTTTCTGTGCATGTAAAAAAAAAAAAAAGGGAAAACTGCCAAACGCTGACTAATGTAACACAATCGTCACTAGCTTCAAATACTCGCGGACAGACGGACTAAGAAATGCATCACAACTGTCATTAGCTTCAAATACTCGCGGACGTACGGACTAAGAAATGCATCACAACCGTCACTAGCTTCAAATACTCGCGGACAGACGGACTAAGAAATGCATCACAACCGTCACTAGCTTCAAATACTGGCGGACAGACGGACTATTCGGTATCGGTATTTCAACAACACGTTTTTTAGACCAAGCATTCATGTATTTTAATGGGTATGCTGGTCTTAAGCAAACGCTGCCCTAGCATAAGGGGTGGGGTGGGGGTGGGGGGAGGGGAAGAGGGGCGGAAAACAAGACGTCAGTATTGCTACAGACCAAACAACAAAAATATAAACTTTTAATATGTACAGTCGGACCCACTTAATATGAACACGATTAATATGGAGTTCGCGTAATATGAAGTGATTTGCTTGGTTCCAATGTAGAATGCCTTGGTTTCTGTGGACAGAAGTTCACATAACATGAACACGTCTAATATGAAGTTCACGTAATATGAAGTCCAGCATAAGGTCCCATGGGCCACATTTACTGCATAATCTGTTCCCGTAATATGAACTACATAAAAGGCCAAGAACAAAAACACATAGAATCAGATACACAGTAGACATAAAAACAATTAGAAAATTTTCAAAAATGACTAACACGACGTGTTAAATCCTCACTTTTCTGCCACTCTGCATAAAAAAGAAAGAAACTAATTATCCTGCTATCAATTAACTTTTGTTCAACGATTATAAACAAATGAACGACATTAAAACAATTTTATGAAGTTCTCTATTAACAATTACGCTGAACGAAAAAGAGGGATAAAAAATATTTTGCATCCATAAGTATAAATAAGTATTTTAAGAGAAAAAGTATGATTTAGGGAATTTTCAACAAAAAAAAATAAAAAAATAAATAAATAAATAACAAAATAAACTAGATGCTGTCAGAGAGCAGCAATATCCCCCGTGAAACCCTAAATATTACCCCTATGCAATATCTAAGCTGGACACCCTTCCTTGAAGTCCACTCCGTTTGCATATATGTCGATTTATGACGATTTTTAAAAGCCTGTCATTTTGTCAATTTTGCTTCGATCAAACTGAAACCTTGACGTTGCACATCTTTATACCCTATATGTTGCCTATATGAAATATGAAAGCTGAATTATGCTTCGTTGATATAGAAGTGGTGTCCACAAAGTCCTATACATGTGCACATATGTCTATTTTCAACGATTTTCAAAAGCCTGTCAATTTGTCAATTTTGCTTCGATCAAACTGAAACCTTAACGTTGCACATCTTTATACCCTATATTTTGCCTATATGAAATACGAAAGCTGAATTATGCTTCGTTGATATAGAAGTGGTGTCCACAAAGTCCTATACATGTGCACATATGTCTATTTTCGACGATTTTCAAAAGCCTGTCAATTTGTCAATTTTGCTTCGATCAAACTGAAACCTTGACGTTGCACATCTTTATACCCTATATGTTGCCTATATGAAATATGAAAGCTGAATTATGCTTCGTTGATATAGAAGTGGTGTCCACAAAGTCCTATACATGTGCACATATGTCTATTTTCAACGATTTTCAAAAGCCTGTCAATTTGTCAATTTTGCTTCGATCAAACTGAAACCTTAACGTTGCACATCTTTATACCCTATATTTTGCCTATATGAAATACGAAAGCTGAATTATGCTTCGTTGATATAGAAGTGGTGTCCACAAAGTCCTATACTTGTGCACATATGTCTATTTTCGACGATTTTCAAAAGGCTGTCAATTTGTCAATTTTGCTTCCATCAAACTGAAACCTTGACGTTGCACATCTTTATACCCTATATGTTGCCTATATGAAATATGAAAGCTGAATTATGCTTCGTTGATATAGAAGTGGTGTCCACAAAGTCCTATACATGTGCACATATGTCTATTTTCAACGATTTTCAAAAGCCTGTCAATTTGTCAATTTTGCTTCGATCAAACTGAAACCTTAACGTTGCACATCTTTATACCCTATATTTTGCCTATATGAAATATGAAAGCTGAATTATGCTTCGTTGATATAGAAGTGGTGTCCACAAAGTCCTATACATGTGCACATATGTCTATTTTCGACGATTTTCAAAAGCCTGTCAATTTGTCAATTTTGCTTCCAACAAACTGAAACCTTGACGTTGCACATCTTTATACCCTATATTTTGCCTGTATGAAATATGAAAGCTGAATTATGCTTCGTTGATATAGAAGTGGTGTCCACAAAGTCCTATACTTGTGCACATATGTCTATTTTCGACGATTTTCAAAAGGCTGTCAATTTGTCAATTTTGCTTCGATCAAACTGAAACCTTGACGTTGCACATCTTTGTACTCTACATTTTGCCTGTATGAAATATGAAAGCTGAATTATGCTTCGTTGATATAGAAGTGGTGTCCACAAAGTTCATACATGTGCACATATGTCTATTTTCGACGATTTTCAAAAGCCTGTCAATTTGTCAATTTTGCTTCGATCAAACTGAAACCTTGACGTTGCACATCTTTATACCCTATATTTTGCCTGTATGAAATATGAAAGCTGAATTATGCTTCGTTGATATAGAAGTGGTGTCCACAAAGTCCTATACATGTGCACATATGTCTATTTTCGACGATTTTCAAAAGCCTGTCAATTTGTCAATTTTGCTTCGATCAAACTGAAACCTTGACGTTGCACATCTTTATACCCTATATTTTGCCTGTATGAAATATGAAAGCTGAATTATGCTTCGTTTGATATACTAGTGGTGTCCACAAAGTCCTATACATGTGCACATATGTCTATTTTCGACGATTTTCAAAAGCCTGTCAATTTGTCAATTTTGCTTCGATCAAACTGAAACCTTGACGTTGCACATCTTTATACCCTATATTTTGCCTGTATGAAATATGAAAGCTGAATTATGCTTCGTTGATATAGAAGTGGTGTCCACAAAGTCCTATACATGTGCACATATGTCTATTTTCGACGATTTTCAAAAGCCTGTCAATTTGTCAATTTTGCTTCGATCAAACTGAAACCTTGACGTTGCACATCTTTATACCCTATATTTTGCCTGTATGAAATATGAAAGCTGAATTATGCTTCGTTGATATAGAAGTGGTGTCCACAAAGTCCTATACATGTGCACATATGTCTATTTTCGACGATTTTCAAAAGCCTGTCAATTTGTCAATTTTGCTTCGATCAAACTGAAACCTTGACGTTGCTCATCTTTATACCCTATATTTTGCCTGTATGAAATATGAAAGCTGAATTATGCTTCGTTGATATAGAAGTGGTGTCCACAAAGTCCTTAGCTTGAAGAGGGACGGACGGACGGACGGACGGACAGACGGACAATCTCAAACCTATATCCCTCCGTTTCACGGGGGATAATAAAGTGTATGATATGGCAAAATTGCTGTGTGTCAAATATTTTCGTATTAATATTGTATCTAACTGTATTTTACTCAATAAACTACCGCGATGGGGGGGGGGGGGGGGGGTGGGGAGGGGGGTTGCATGGAGTTTGTTTATACGGAGGATCAGCTCTTCAATAAACACTGTCAATCATATGGCTTATGTCAAGCAATAAGTAATCTGCGCATAATATAAACAGCTGCATTTGCAGCTGACAATCGCTATTGACAGCTGCACTTAGAATACATGTACTGATACATGGCATTGTAAAGGCATGATAAAACAGAAAGGAATATTATCTGTGATACTTTTTGTAACCCAATAAATTCCTTTGTTACATAATTTGATAGTTTCGATTTGTTATCTGTGAACACTCTTCATATTTCGAAGCCAGAATTCGAAAGTAAATTTGATATAAATAAATCTTTGTGAGAACTTTTCTTGGCCCGTTTCCACGCGTTCCCACAAGGATGCATTCTACTTTTTGTATAATTGTAACTCTTTCCTTTGGCCTCACAAAGGGGGGGGGGGAAGGGTGCTGGCACAAGAGGAGGACTCCCGCGTACCATCAGACTGCCTACCACGGCGGGGTTGAGGCACCCATAGTGCAGCGCCGCAACTAAATAGGAGGTGGGGGACGGCGACAGGGGATGGGGTGGGGGAGGGGGGGGGAGGGGACTGGGACGCCTACCACGGCCGGGTTGAGGCACCAGAAGTGGAGCGCGAAGCCCCACTGTGTCGTCCGGGGTCCGCCCTGGCGTCGGCTCTGCTTCTTGTTCAACCACACGTCATTCTGAAAGCAAACCGCGATATACATCCGTAACAGTCAAAACTGGAAGACAAATTTGGATACTTTCTACGGCTTTTGTCATTTTGAAACAGATCAAGATCTATTAACGATCCCTTTTTTTCTCAAACTAAAAACATTTATTTGGGATCGAAAATAAAGTCTGAGAAAGGTTAGCAAAAACTCAGGGAAGAGCGGGACAGGCTTGGTACTTTTACTGGAACATTTTACAGTTGCCAGTTTTAAAGTTAAAGATCTTACAGTTGCCAAGCAAATAAATCTCCTACTATGTTAAGGTACTGTGTTATGAGGTAAGCGTATTTATCTCGGAGTAAATGAATCGGGGCGTGGGGAGGTAACTTTTTAAGGGGGTGGCAGCGGAAGAGAAGGTTTTAGGGACTGACCGTGTTGTGTCTGACATGGACTAGGGTCTTGAGCATGGCCATGCGGTAGTCAGTCACGTGCCTCATGTTGTTGCTGGGCGGGGGGGGGGGGGGCGGGGAGGGGGTGGAGGGGTGTGAGGGGGAGGAGTAAGGGAAGGTTTGAGGGACTGACCGTGTTGTGTTTGACATGGACCAGGGTCTCGAGCATGGCCATGCGGTAGTCAGTCATGTGCCTCATGTTGTTGCTGGGCGGGGGGGGGTTGGCGGGGAGGGGGTGGAGGGGGCGGCGAGGGGTGAGGGGGAGGAGTAAGGGAAGGTTTGAGGGACTGACCGTGTGGTATTTGACATGGACCAGAGTCTTGAGCATGGCCATGCGGTAGTCAGTCATGTGCCTCATGTTGCTGCTGAACATGAAATTGAACACCATCAACAGGCCCTCGATCAACTGTAAAATCAATCAACAAATCAATAAAATAAAATATAGATACCGTTTTGAGATGTCACTCTCACTGTCTGATTATTATGTTCTATTCTCTTTTTCTTTGCTGAAAAAAAAACTTGTGAAAAACATGTACAAACAAGACGGTCGAAAACTGCAACTGAACCAGTACTGAACAAATATTTAATACATGCTGTCAAATTAGATTTTTGCACTGGACTATTGTTCTACGTTTCATTTGAAGGAGCATATTACCTTAATTGAGGACGAGTGCAGCTTGACGACATTTCCCTCCCCCTCCGTATCGTTGTTGTCTGCTATAAGCTTCTGATAAGCTTTCTGAAAGCACAGGGACATCCCAACACTAGGAGAATCCAGGCATTTTAGTCAACACACAGTTGAACTGACTGTCGTACTGATTAACGGGTGGTCACAGAAGTACTGATTAACGGGGTGGCCACAGAAATACTGATTAACGGGGTGGTCACAGAAATACTGATTAACGATGTGGCCACAGAAGTACTGATTAACGGGGTGGTCACAGAAATACTGATTAACGGGGTGGCCACAGAAATACTGATTAACGGGGTGGCTACAGAAGTACTGATTAACGATGTGGCCACAGAAGTACTGATTAACGGGGTGGTCACAGAAGTACTGATTAACGGGGTGGTCACAGAAGTACTGATTAAAGAGGTGGTCACAGGAGTACTGATTAACGGGGTGGCCACAAGAGTACTGATTAACGATGTGGCCACAGAAGTACTGATTAACGAGGTGGTCACAGAAGTACTGATTAACGGGGTGGCCACAGACGTACTGATTAACGGGGTGGTCACAGAAGTACTGATTAACGGAGTGGCCATAGAAGTACAGATTAACGGGGTGGCCACAGAAGTACTGATTAACGGGGTCGCCACAGAAGTACAGATTAACGGGGTGGTCACAGAAGTACGGATTAACGGGGTGGCCACAGAAGTACTGATTAACGGGGTGGCCACAGAAGTACTGATTAACGGGGTGGCCACAGAAGTACAGATTAACGGGGTGGTCACAGAAGTACTGATTAACGGGGTGGCCACAGACGTACTGATTAACGGGGTGGTCACAGAAGTACGGATTAACGGGGTGGCCACAGAAGTACTGATTAACGGGGTGGCCACAGAAGTACGGATTAACGGGGTGGCAACAGAAGTACAGATTCACGGGGTGGTCACAGAAGTACTGATTAACGGGGTGGCCACAGACGTACTGATTAACGGGGTGGTCACAGAAGTACTGATTAACGGAGCGGACACAGAAGTACGGATTAACGGGGTGGCTACAGAAGTACTGATTAACGGGGTGGACACAGAAGTACTGATTAACGGGGTGGCTACAGAAGTACTGATTAACATGGTGGCCACAGAAGTACTGATTAATGGGGTGGCCACAGAAATACTAATTAACGTGGTGGTCACAGAAATACTGATTAACGGGGTGGCCACAGAAATACTGATAAACGGGGTGGTCACAGAAATACTGATTAACGGGGTGGTCACAGAAATACTGATTAACGGGGTGGTCACAGATATACTGATTAACGATGTGGCCACAGAAGTACTGATTAACGGGGTGGTCACAGAAATACTGA
>CATKHT010000102.1:0-23841 GCA_949752745.1 Protula sp. h YS-2021 | reverse complement strand
CGAGGTGACAATTGTCTTCGGTAAGAGTAGTTCGGCGGAACTCCCCACAGCCCCATCGAACCCCCCCCCCCCCCCTCCCCATTCTTTTTTCTATTGGGAGCGGGGGTACATGTTTCAATTGCAATTTAGAACATGTTTTAAGACATGTCTAAGTGATG
Organism: Protula sp. h YS-2021; assembly: GCA_949752745.1. NCBI lineage: Eukaryota > Metazoa > Annelida > Polychaeta > Sabellida > Serpulidae > Protula > Protula sp. h YS-2021. Next base: position 23,683 of record CATKHT010000102.1, on the reverse strand, counting down.
TCAATGTCTTTCTCGAAAATTTTCAACCTGGCTAGATGACTCAGCCCTTTAGGACATACTTTTACCTGTAAACACCCTTGCCAAACTTTGGAGATACTGAGGAGAATATGCTGTGGCCTCTGTTATGTGGCCACAGCAAGCAATTTCTATGGAAAGTTTACCTCCAAGTTTTAGCCAACTAGAGCGGCCAGTGCACATAAGCAGTCGTTGCCAAAGAGCTCTTAAATTTACATTTAGGCCCCAGCCATGTAATTATAACTAGGATGTACTGTCTAGTCTCTATTTTACACACCATAATCTGGCGATATGACTGAGCGCAGAGCAGTACACTGAGGTCTCTCACCTTTGCGGGCCGCCTTTCGTCGTAACATAGCGATCATCGTCACTCGGTGTAATGATATCAAATTGTATAGGTGCATCAAACACAAAATTAGATTCTTGGGGAGCGGATTGGGGTGTAACGGATGGCTGCTCTGGAGTGCTAACTTCGCTGCTAAATGGGTGAAAGGGAGAAAAAAGGAGATGGGTAAAATCACATTTAATTTACACAGCTGAGAAAATCAACAGAACTTTCATATAATTCAACATTTATTTTTCAGAATTTATACAAACATATAGTATATGTTATACAATGGCAGTATATTGAAGAGCTTCAAGTACTGTTGATAAGCTCTGCTATTTCGTTTAAAAATCTACTTTAAATGAAAAGATAAACAAATTAGCTGTCAGGGGCAGTATAATTTCTCTTAGCCAAATGTCAGGTGAGCAAAAAAGCACTATTAAATGATTTCCCGTTGAAAGATTTTTTTGAGGTGATTGATCGAGCTTCATATCAATGAACAGTAAAATATATTTTAGTTACGATCAACCGACTCGTTCTTGGTTGAACCTAAAAAGGTTGAAAGACAGCCATACTGGATCAAAATTTGAGGAACATGTCATAACAGTCCTTGAATGCCAAGGAACAGCTAGAGGGGCCTAAAGTTTACCGAGAATTATCGTGGTATCAAGAAGTGTGACACACAGACGGTCGGGCAGGTGGAAACTAGAGCAGTGTGCATAGCCGACATATTCCCCGCAGGCCCCCCATCAGTTAAACACGGCCATCAATAGTCAAACAAGTGCTGAAATTTTCCCAAGTCCAGTTGATGGATTTTCCTTGGACGAACCTGGCCCATTTACAACACCGATCTGTGTTTGTTCCAACAGAAGCTTCATACCAAGTTTCATTAAAATCCTTGCGGGAGTTTTTAAGTTACCGTGTTAACAAGCTCTTGATGACAGACCGACCCACAGACCGACAGACCGACACGCGGTCGATCGCATATATTCCCTGTGGGGAATAAATTAACAACGCCCCTTCAGCACATTTTTTCGACGATTCGACATACAACGCCCCTTCAGCACATTTTTTCGACGATTCGACATTTGACGTGTGCCATTCATTGAACTTTGATAACCTATTTTAGTTCTTAAATAACTGAATTTAATTTTAAACTTTGCAGAAAAATGAAAAGATACGCATTATGCATTACGGAGCACCGTGAGAGCAACGCTAAATCCAAAATTAACCTTTATATAGCAGTAAATGTTGATTGTTTTTCTTACTGTTTTTATATAACAGCAAATGATTGCTACGTGCTACAAGATATCCTGAAAAATATTGATAATATTACCAGATAATCAAAGATATTGTGATTAATTAGAACTTACATCTCAAGTAAGCAGTACACAACGATGTTTACAACAGTGAAGAAGGAAGAAGTAGGAGCCGATATTACACAGAAAAGCCATTAATGTAGAAATCACGTCAGCAAAAATAGAGATCAGTGTGTGCTGAATGTAATTAAAATAAACATAGGAAATCTGTGACAACCGAAGATTCTGAAGTTTTAATGAGCATATTTATTTTTGGTGCAACAAAATTTCACATATTGCCCTGTTTTAGTTCACAATTCTGTGAAATAAAATACAAGATTTTCCCATATACTCATAAAACTGCATGAGAAATTAGATTACTCCGCGGCACTGCAAAATATTCCAGGCATTACGCGAATCAGTCACTGCGACTTGCCATTTTCGTTATGCAAATTACGGTAACCTTTAAGTTGCTAAAAATAGCACGTCTCCGTGGAAACAAAACAGTCAAATCTACGCTACAGCAGAGGTGAGAATGAAACAGCAAAGGCTCATCCGAGGGTTAAAATAACATACACGTCGATAAGTTGTATGCGTTGGTGTAATTCTTTCAGCCTGGCCATTGCACCCTCAGTTTCATGTCACGGCGCAGTGTGATTTTGAGGCTTACCTAGATTTTTGGGGCTTTATAGTTAACCTCATGGAGAATAATTAAAAGTTGTAGTTCGCCACCAAATGAGTAAACTTGGATCTTCGACAACGCATAATTCGTTTGATCCGTATCCAGCTAATCAAGTAACTACTTCAAATAAAACCACGCCTGGGCAAAGATATTAAGAACCAAGGGATGAATTATGTACAGGAACGATTAACCGTTCTAATTGCGTATTCATCCGCTATATACGGAAGCCGCATTTGAATCTGAAGAGACAAAAGAGACAAAATTTGTCATTTGGAAAAAGAATCGCAGTAAACCTCAGCAACGTCCAGGGGTTTGTTGAAGATGAAAGCCCCACCGGAAGCTCGGTTCCAGGACGTGGAACGAATCACCGGACCTGACGTACAGACGTCCCGACTAAGAGACGTGAGGAACAGACCGCCTGAGGAACCGGCCCATAGGGCAATGGACATCCTGAGGAACAGTCATTCTGAGGCACAGACATCCAAACAGACAACTTCCCCCCCCCCCCTCTACGAACGGACATCAAACGTCATCTAATATCAAGAATAACCAGGAGTTACTGAATTTTATATAAAACTATAGAGAGTCCGGATAGTTAGTTTCAAATAACAAATGCAGTAGGATTAAGCAAGAAGGTGGATACATTGTGTACAGCAAGTGCAACAACTGGAGACAAGAGAGTGACGGAATACAGAGAGATAGCAGTGACAAAAAAATAAAGCGAATCCCAAGCCTGGTGTTAGCACACGTTATAATACAGTGAAACGCAGCCAAGACCACTACAAGTGACCAGATATATAGATTCAAGAAATCGTCACAAAATCAAGGCTGAAGACGTTCTGCGTACCTCTTTTTAGAATTTTTCATGCTCTTATTTTTACTGGAAATAAATACTGAACATGAAATTCACTTCACTCGTAGCGGTTTGACTATAATGATGATTGCAACTGCTTACTGCCGAATCAAATTGACTCAAATTACATGCTTTATTTTCCCACTAAAGACGCTCCACGAAGGGAAAAAAAGTAAAAAAAGCCACTCGCTGGCTTCTGCGATTTCCCAAAATAACTTAAGTTTTAATAATTATTAGAACAAGCTACTTTTTCGATTGATTAACGTAAATTTTGAACTCATCCGTGAATTACATTGATGTTACTAACCATCTATTTGACACTGAACAGCTTTAGTGGGGAGTGCTTGAATACTGAATGAACCGCCATCAAAATACTGAGTGAATTGCAATTCTTAACTTACTTGCCAGTGTCCTTAGTTGTAGGTATGTGAAACTGGACAGCTTTCGTGGGCGTGGTGGGAGTGGTAAGTCCCGCTCCTGCCTGTGTATAACACCACGTCACTGACATTATAAAACAGTAGACCTGACGAGTTTCAGAAGCATATAGCCTAACTTGGTCTTTCTCTGCTTTTTTCAACTTCAATTTAATTTCTTTTAAAATGTACTAAATAAGGATATTATACTTTTAATTCAAATGCATTCTACTCTCTCTCGCTCTCTCTCTCCATCTCTCTCTCTCTCTCTCTCTCTCTCTCTCTCTCTCTCTCTCTCTCTTTCTCTCTCTCTCTCTCTCTCTCTCTCTCCCGCACCGCGCAACGCGAGCACAAACTGTCAAAATGTCCCAAACAATGTGCCACTCACCGCGCCGCCTTTTACATAGCCCCCTTCTCTCGCTGCATTGTTAATAGTCGCTATCCACTACAACAAAACACCCTTCTAGTGCATAATAGATAAAACAACAGCCAATGAAAGTTGGAAATGCCAAGCACACGCAGTTTTTTTTCTTTCTCTTTTTATTTAATGCTTGCCTGTGTCACTCAAGTTTCAACGTGCATAAGGTTTGCTCATCACTGCATGATCCTGAAACCACGTCGAAGAAATCTAAAATTGTAGATAAGTGGCAGATTCACCAAAATTTTTTCCAAATGATTGCCACCCTAATGGTAACATGATCTAACGAACCTTTTTTCGACCACATACACGCAACACCACGCGGCAAACTCAACCACGTGACTTTGTTTATAAACACCGATGCACTCCGGCTTCAATCACGTGCGTTCCCACTTTGTTTACAGCCACTTGGCATTGTACAACTTACAAAACCTCGTGGTTTTGTTTACAAACACACACCTCATCCCGTTCGCGTTGGTTTTCCGCCTGCATCACGATGGCTTTCTTGCTGCCCACGCAGACCACGTGAAAGACATTGCGGCGGTCGTCACAGTCCAGTGGTTCCGCTATCACGCCCTCCTCATTCAAATCTAGCAATAAACTCCCTGCAACCTATGGGCCAAACAAGACAGCTATCACCCTTCCCTTCTTGAAATCTGACAATAACTCTTTGCAAGTTACAGAATATACAACACGTGTACTACAACACGTGGCACTGTTTATAAACAAACAACATGGAGGCCAAAGTTGTCAAGCAGCAGAAACACCATTATTAATTTTTTTTCATCCTGCATGCAAGATAATTCTGCACCAGGGAGGCTTAAAATGCAACTTTTGAAACCTGTTTGAAAAAAAAAAAAACAATGTGGTGTGTTGCAAGACTATGGAATACGTCTTTTTATGTTTTTCTTACTTAGCACTTCGATGAATTCTTACTTAGCACTTTAATGAAGTTTGAACACAGGCACAAAGTTGATGAAATGTATTGAAAGGAAGAGCAAAACATAAAACTAAACTTAAATAAGCAATCCAGCGCGTGGAAACAGAATTAGTCAGTCTGACATTAGATGAGGCTATTTGGCGCCATTTTCACCCAATGAGAAAAGTGCGCGAAAACATATGTAGAAATTTACATATTTACTGCTATTTCCATATCCATATCTAAATACTTACCTGGTTTTTGCTTTGACTCATAAGATTACCGCACTGAATGAAGAAATAGCTGCGCTCCCACTTGGTATTTAAAATGTTTGCCTTACTGTAAGCAAAAACAACACAATACATACTCTTAATTCTGCACATCCCGAGAAATGTTAACCTTTTCTTAACTAGACTGGTACCTGGCCTCGGATCCAAGCCATAACTTTCCCATCGAGTGTATAGCAGAAAGTCCTCTCCCATTTCGTATTGAAAATACTTGCTTTGCTGTAAAATAGAAATTAAGCAACTTCATGCAAGAAACCTATTAGTTGTACCAGAAAGTGGACAGTTTAGATTTCGTCTCGGATTTAGCAATGTCAGATACTATATCACACCAGGCTTGGTTTGTACCACCTTCCAATACTAATATTCGCCTGATTACAGATCCTACCTGGTCAAGACACAAGAACATCTTTCGCTCTATCAGGCTGCATGAATTCATTAAAGGTTATTTAATTATAAATTGCTAAATTTACAGAGAGCGAGGACTGGCGTAAGAGTCCCGTGTTCTGCGGAGTTCTCCGTATTTTACAATGTTTTTTCATAAGAATACTCAGGATGTTTTGCAAACATATAACTAGAGTAGTGTGCACAGCCCACATATTTACCAAAGCCCCCCCCCCCCCCCCCTCATCAGTAAACACGGCCACCAATAGTCAATCAAGAGCTGAAAGTCCAGCTGGTCCATTTTCCTTGGACAAACCTGGCCCATTTATAATACCGATCTGTGTTTGTTCCCATAGAAGCTACATACCAAGTTCATCACAATCCTTGCAGGAGTTTTTAAGTTACCGTGTTAACAAGCTCTTGATGACAGACCGACACACCGACCGACCGACACGCGGTCGATCGCATATATTCCCCCCTGTGGAAAATAAATAATGGAACGCAAGCAGGCATCTGTTTTAAGAGACGCTGAGATTTTAGAAGTTCTGAGGGCTAAATACAGTCACCACAACTTGTATACGGCGTGACTGCCCCGAAAACACGTGTACTTTCTTTCCCGTCGCCAAGTAGCCGACCCCCCCCCCCCCCCCTCCCTCTCTGCCGGGAAAAAAAACGAACAGCTTGCAGCCGGAACGTTAGTTTTACGCACACCTCCAAAATACGGAGAGGTCAACAAACTAACGTAACGACTTTACGAAATCTGTAACTAAATAAGGGGAAGAACAAAGTTTTCTGCTGACCTTTTTTGTTTTACAGCATCGTGAAGCAATTTGGGTACACACAATAGTTTACGGAGACATACTCTAATTTCAAATCAGGTGTATATGAAATCTCATTATAAGCGAAATCACTCTCTCAAAATCAGGTCAGGTCAACAGGGTAATCAGGGAATATCATATCACTTGCCAGAACTAAAGTACTGTCCGAAAGGATTTGTTGTTTATTTTTTCCCATAAACTTTCCAGATGCTGAACGGCTGTATCTTTTCCTATATAAAGTACAAAAATTACCCAGTTGACCTACTTAGTGAGTTCATGACCTGACCGACTTTGATTCGTTCTCTGATTGGTTGACACGGACGAGATTATCGACAGCCACGTGACTGTGACCAGTCTTATACAGACTATAGCCAATTGTATTTCGCATTCATGTAATCATATTTTTGTTGATCTCATTATATTCATTAGTCGTTGGGTCTAATTTAATTATACTGCCTAAGAATTTAAAAAGCATTAAAGTAACACATCGGTTAAATCTAACGGATTTCGTAGAAAGCACACATCTGTATGTTAGAATAGAGAAAAGACAACGTCTTAAGTCTGTCAGCGCCTTAGCGAACCGATAAATAAAGTGGGAAGTAAACTTCCTAGGTCACGTGTCAATCATTTGAAATGAAATCGTGCTGTAATTTGGGAAAGGAGTAGCGGCTAACAAGCAGAGACAATCCGGGTTTGCTTCTTTTTTTTTTTTCGTATCACTTTGAATCACTTTGAATCAATGGGGATGAAACGCATTTTATCTAACGGCAGATCCTATCAATCACAGTGACGTCAGTGGGTGCAACCAGCACGACAAAATATTTTATCGATGAATTTACATTACCAATATCTTAATTTTTTAGGGATTGCAGACATTTGTGAAGAGTTATATTTTATATATTTTTATGAAGCGTACACAATCCTGACTATTTTATTATTGGTGAATCAACATTATTGATTCCATCGAAAACCTCTGCAATCACTTTTTTTTTCAATCTTCGTTCCTTAGGTGTTAAAACTGCCTATGGTTTCAATTGAATGAGAAGGAAAAGCTAATATCGTGGGTACTGCCACATCAAGTACTGCGTACTCACAGGAAAGTCGGTACACCGGTACCCTGCAGGTACTGACTTCAAAAGCAAAAATTGACAGGGTTGCATCAGTATTGTAATGGTGCATTAGTAATGCCTTGGTTATTAAGCACTCCAAAATTGGCATGCAGGTCTTCAAAGCATAATAAATCCATCTTTTAATATATATATTCCAAGGTTTTCAGTTAAACCAAAGGGAACAGAAACAGAACATGAAGAACATAAGCTTAAATATATAAGGTATAATAAGAAGGCAACGCGCCAATAGTTACCAAAATTTTTAAAAATCGTTCAATTTATTTTTATATTTTTAACTAACAATTTAGTTCTATGGTATACACAGATAACCATTTTTATTTACAAAAATAAAAGAAGACAAAGTTTTCCCCTCACCTTCTTAGATACAGATAGCCACCCTTTTGCGTGAGGGTGGAGCTTGGCGCTCGATAGGGCACTTCCGGTGAGGGTTCTATCGGGTACAGGTGCTTGCTGTTCTGCTCTATGGCATCCATCAGTTCCACCGTTTTGTTCACTTCCTCCGCCATTTCAACACGTACGCTGCGTAAACAACGGGAATTATTCGGCTTATTTCTAACAATAACCCTAGATTTCCTCTGTATTCCCTTGCCCTTTTTCCATTAAGACACTTCAAATATATTTAAACATGTCCAGTCATTCTCTCTCTCTCCGTACCTCCGACCTCCCCCCCCCCCCCCCAACTTTCCCTCTCCCGCGGCCTTTCAACGACTCATATTTGAAAAACCATTGGAACTACACCCTTCCACGCAAGTTTCCAAATGAAAACTTAGGACATTACCACATCGAACATAACAATTTAAAATATCAAAACTACCACATAAGAATTACGTTGCGTGATAAATCAGGGACCCATTTACACAAAAAGATGGTTTAAGATCATTTGTCTATAACCTGCAGAGGGGGGAAGTTGTTTGGGAGTGGGGGGGGGGGGTTGTCCTGAACGGCGCCTACCCATGTACGCTCGCTGCGATGTTTGACAGGAACTGGTCGACTTCTTGCCTCGCGGTTGACTCGCGCCCGAGCTCGAAAAACGACTTCTGCGCGTGCATGATGGATATCAGTGGCTCCAAGACTGCTGTCTTCCTTTTGTATTGCAGTGCGTTCATGGCTGAGTAGTAGTGCAAGGCAGTCTGCAAGCCAGTAGATAATTGCAATTGGCGTCGCTATTGCAATTACAATATAAAGTATATTTACTTTCGTCAAACAGCTTCTGAGCTTCTTGCAGTGCACAATACAAGTACAAAGTATTTTGGAAACTGCACGATAACAAACGGATCCCTTTGAAAGCTTTCCCATGATTTCACTGAACCATTGAAATATACAACGCGAGATTGTTCGTGGAAGAAAAAACCCCCGCCTTTAAGTTAGATCTAGAGCAAACCTGATGAAATTTCCTGCGCATAGCCTGGACATCCGAGCTTATTTCTTGTCGATTTTTCTCGTTATCTTTCTTCTTAGACAACTTCATGTACTTTCCCAGGGATTCCTCCAAGTCTGAGTAACAAAACCTCTTTATCCACACACCGGATCAGACATCAAACAGCCAATAAATTTATATATATCAATAATTATTTACACCCCCTTTTGATAAAGCAGGAATTCAGTTTAAATCATCAACTGCGGCTTTTCATATATTTAGCATCAGAACAAATATGTTTATTTTTTATCACAAAAATGCCACATCTCAGTTTTTGATATTAAAACTAAAGCACCTGAATTCTCAAAAAAAAAAAAATGCAGAAGATATTAAGCACAGAAATCTGTCTTTTTTAAATACCAGTTGCGTCTTAATACTTTTAATATATGTTGGACTTAAGGATCACCCAGAACATTGCAGACCCCTGCATTCTACTTGAAAACGCACTCCAAGCGTCAGGTGATACGAGAACACATATTCTTACCATTTGTCGACATATCAAACATGTTGCCCACGGTAGAAATTTCTGCAAACAGGCAGGCAGGAAATAAATTCTGAGCTGTTTTTATTTCTGTTTGTTTATATATATATATATATATATATATATATATATATATATATATATATATATATATATATATATATATTTATTTACTTCTTATTTAATGATCAACTTCAAATATTCTTTTGTTTATGTATTTCTATTTATTGATATATATTCAAGAAAGCCTATGCCAGACGTTTTTTTAATGAAGTACTGCCGTGGAACAGTAGCTCGAGTCAACCCATCCCCCCCCGTCCACCTCCCTCCCTACCCCGAAATCGCAGAAAATATGAGCCCTGCAATGGTTACCTTCCAAATCAGCTTGTATAAACTTCTGCAAGGGGAACACCCCGTCTTCCAGCTGCGTGGCGAATATCTGATGCGCCGAAGAAATCTGCAAATCACTTTTGGCTTTCAAACAGAGAAATCTCAACGCATAAATAATTGTGTAAAGTAAAAAATAATCAAATCAAACTGGATTCAACAAGTGCGCCAGCAAAACTTTTAAACCGTTTAGAAGTTGAGTGTGTGGAAAACCTGATTGCATTAGGCCATATGTGGGGGGTGGGGGGAGATTGGGGTTGTCGGGGGGGGGGATCCTTCACTCTCGCCAGGTATTCAGCCAACCGTTTTAGCGGTCTCGAACAGGGTGCTGTTTTTTCTGGTGTGGCGGAGGGGGTGTCCCTCACCAAGCACTTGGGGGCGAACTGTTTGAAGGTTGCGGACCGAGTGCTGCACTCGGATGGTGGGGAAGGGGAGGATCTCATTTCGTCCAGGTACCAGATGTCTTGTTTGAGAATGCTGCCCTCTTGGGGTAGGAGATCCTCTCACTTCGGCCAATTATTCGGTGAAGTCGCTTGAAGGTCTAGGACAGCTTACTGCACCAGGGAGGCAGGCTGGAGGGCCTCTCACCAGGTCTAGGTACTCCCTGAGCTATGCGAGGGTCTCGGACATGATGCTCCACTCGGAGGAAGGGGAGGGGGGGAGGTGGGGGATCTTTCACCTCGTCCAGGCACTCGGTGAACTGTTTGAGGGTCGCGGATACGATGCTGCACTCGGGGGGGGGGGGGGGGGAGGTGGGGGCATCTCTCTCCTTGTCCAGGTAATCGGTGAACTGTTTGAGGGTCTCGGACATGATGCTGCACTCGGGGGGGGGGGGAGGTGGAGGGATCTCTCACCTCGTCCAGGTACTCGGTGAACTGTTTGAGGGTCTCGGACATGATGCTGCACTCGGGGGGAGGGGAGAGGTGGGGGATCTTTCACCTCGTCCAGGTAATCGGTGAACTGTTTGAGGGTCGCAGATATGATGCTGCACTCGGGGGGGGGGGGGGGGAGGTGGGGGCATCTCTCACCTCATCCAGGTACTCAGTGAACTGTTTGAGGGTCTCGGACAGGATGCTACACTCGGGCTCCAGCGGGAACCTGTGCTGGTCGTACATCCTGAGCTGCTGGGACAGGCCCTGTGTAGCAGCCGTCATTTCTCTCTGGAAACAAGTGCAATTCAAACTAATTCACGTCTTTCAACTTGTCAATTGGCATGACGATAAAACCGTGTATACTGGACAAATGTATACGAATCCCTTCAATTCGCATTAATTCCTTATCTACTTTCAACGCAATGGCAAAACGCAAAATAATGACAATTAATCATCGTTCCAATGCCAGCATGTTTCAGTCACTGTTCAGGTTTTTTTTTTTTATTTTACTTTTTTTATATTTTTTTATTGTGCTTCACGTCATCATCACGGGGAACTTCCAGACGAGTTTGCATGGTTATAGAGAACACTTTCACTCTTCGCCAGTATATCGTCAATACTGCGTCAAACAAGAAGCTTTGCTTTACATTCAGACACGAAACCTCAAATATCGCATTCCGCCCAGTCGAAAAAAAAAACACTATTTACCAAGCAAAGGGTTGGTATGTAACCACAAGTTCGGTAACCCATAAATGAGAAGTTTGTCGATTCGCTCGACAACACGCAAACATGCGCATGAACTCCCAATCTTTTTGTACTAGAATTTTTTTTTACTTGTTGATATCTGAGAAATCAGGAGTTTTGACCCCGCTCACCGGCTAACAGAAAAAAAACACTATTTTTATTTTTTATTTTCAGACCTTAAATTTAGACGTTTCTGAAAATTTAAGATATTATACAAAAACAGCAACAACAACAACAACAAGAACAGCTTTTGCCCAACTACGAGCAGATGGTACCGAATGTACTTCCAACGCTTCAGAACCACAAAGAATAAACTACCGCTTTCGCTTTCCTCACACCACATGACTTAACTTTACCGTCACATATACGAAGTTTTGTCTACGAGCCCAAATATAGTACTTTCTCTCTCTCTCTCTCTCTCTTTTTTTTTTTTTTTTTTTTTTTTTTGACAAATATACAGATAAAATCGGCCCATCATATAGCCATATATCACATGAAGCAGATCACAGCATGTTATTTTAAAACTGATTACAGATAAATATACTGCTAAAGCACAACTTTTTCAATACAAATGGCCTGTGCAGTAAAAAAAAAAAAATGCATCGTCCGGGGGGAATCTAAATAACAGACGCAAATTGTTCCTAGCAGTGAAACTAAACTAACACCTCGTCAGGCAATGTTTAGTTTCGTTAAGTCACGTGAATAAGTATGATGACAAATATGGCAACTGCCAATATTTTATATATTTTTGCATGGTTATTCTTGTTTTTACTTTCCCCTTCTCTAATAGCAAATTCTCTTAGCTTAATGGAGAAATCAGTTTTCTTAATGCAATGAAAATGTTTGTCGCGTTTCATTGTAGACACAGAATGAGAACTCCAACAGTGAAATCTGCCGCAAAACAACCGAAAATTTGCCGTTTATATGCTAATAATTAGAACTACACTCGCCCCCAATCCATCTGAACGAGAGATTGATGAAATGATAATTTCTCTCACCTGCGCCATAAGAAGCCTCGTGCAGCACTGATTTAGATTGACAGAGAAACCCCGTAAAATGTCGGCATCTTTTCGGAACACACCGACCAAATTCCTTGTCTGAAAGAAAGAAAGAAAGTATGGTTTAAAAAATCTTCTACGAGTAAACCATAACTGAGAAATTTGAAGAAAATCTGACGTCACTGAAAACGTTTGTCACTTTGACTCGGATACTTCTGAAACAGGGGTCGTTAAGTCAATTGAAGTTCCTGCTTCTGCCGTTTGAAGTTCATCTACCAGCAAGAAACAAAACTAGTGGAGACCACATTATGCTGGAACCAGATTTGTTTCCAGTGCACCAGCCGGGAAAAGTAGGAGATTTTAACCGACTCTGATACTTTAATTTAGCACCAGGATGTAGCTACGGGCAACGATCCGCAAATTCCAGCATAACTCTCGGGTAGTTATATTACATTGTGTGCGTGGTAGCAAACATAGCCACCGATAGGTTTGGTCAGTGTTGCGCCTAGACAGGACAGCTTAAATCTTGAGGGAATTTTGTTCACAACAGCTTCCAATTTCTCACAGCGTTAGTCCTTTTGGTACAGATACCGATAACTTAAAATTTTATGCTAGCAATCGCTAAAATGCTGAACTGATTCAACGCAGATTACCTATTCTTCTGATCTAAGATGGTTATTCTGGCCTGTTGTTTAACTGCACAAGTGTTTTCAAAAGCAAATTCCTGACTCATGGAAATCAAAATGCTCCGACTATTTTTTTTACCGCCAAGTGTAAACAATTATTGTCATAAGGTGGCATTTATAAGTATAAATATTTGGCGAACCACCAAAACAAATGACTCGAGACCCCAATGTTAATTTCAGAGAATACAAAAATTACAGAGAAAATATATTTTTCGTTAAAATTTGGCGCACTTCGTCGATCTGCCAAATTAACACAAATCAAAACTCAGTGGTAGTACTTTCTGTCCCTGACCCAGACTACCTTCATGCAAAAATTTCCAGTAACTTTTACAAAATTTGCAGGAGGAGTACGTTTTTTCGCAAAGGTGATAAAGAGCATTTTTCCCCCAAGTGGATCATATTTCTACAAATAATTCCACTATGGCCTGATGAAAACTGAAAGAGGAGTAGCAAAAAAAAAACAGAAGTTTACAGACGGACGGACAGACGGAGGCCCCACATAAAATGAAGTTGCCTCGTTTGGAAACTTTGAAAAAAAATCCTGAATAATTGTCTGCATCCTTGATGGACATACTGGGAATTTCACAGGAATGTCTATCTATTTTATTTATAGATAACCCAACCACCACCCGCTGGATCTTCTAAAAACAGATTTCGCCTGATATTATTCTGCAACAACAACAACAAGAGAAATGTCTGCGCGAATATTCATTGTTTGCATATTCATATAACTACGAGGCCATGGTAACTCCCTTGGTATCATTATGACAGAGCCGAGTCCTAAAAATACACTTTCACTATTGCGCCTGCCGGGTCTGCAAACTGTTTTCCAAATCTGACTACTAATTTCTACAACACTTTTCCAATAGCTTATGTTTGTGTAAAGAGGTACCGAGAGTGATTACCAAACCACGACTTCCGATATAATCCTCTCAAAAACAAAAAATCTAAATATATCTTTATTTAGCACTTGACAAGCCTTTGGCTTGCAAGGGCTATTTGAATTTGTGCGAGCAGCCGTTGCTCTCTTTTTTTTCTTGACAGTGATCGGATTTCTTGTGTAATCTCCTCCACTGGCACTATGGGCCCTAGAACCACGAAACTTGGCACTTACGTAGAACTTGATATGAACGTGTGCATGACACTTTTTATTTTCGTCTTCGATTTCGTTTTCTTGTTTAAAACGCCACGTGAAAAGAGTGTATTTTTGCAAGTAAATGCGGTGCATTTGCAGAACACACAGTTGCTCAGCTTTGTGCGAGCTCTCACTGCGTAATTAGATAACACGGCGTATGCCTGATCAGTCAATAAAACCTTAAGCCAACAAAAACCAAACACTACTCGGCTTATAAGACGTATTCAAGCTGTGTTGTTTGCAATATATCACTCAAGAAATAACCCATAGCAGGAAGTCTTTTTGCGTTTTAATTTTTGTCAAGTGTTCGACATTTCGCTAGCGAAGTGAGGTTCTAGTTTCGTATTCTATTGTCCATAGATACATTTTTAACTGAAATGTCTGAAAAATTTTCCTCACAGCTGCAAAATGTTGTAAAAGACCAGTCTTATGATTAGATATCGTACAATCAGTTAATATTTTATAGAATCGCTGGGTCAAATGTGCCCAATTTCCACCATATTTCAAGAGGAATTGCCAAACAGTGACATACACTAGGCCAACTACATCATCACAGTGGTAGTTTTCTTTACGAAAAAAGGATATTTCTTCCTTTCACTCTAAAGAAAATGGGAAGACACTCCATTCCTCCTAGAAAAAAAAAGGAAGAAAGTGGAAAGAAACCAACTGTCTCAGTGAAAATTAGGATGTGCCTGTTTATTTAGCGTATTCCTAATCATAAATGCACATATAACCACACACATAGTAAAGGTGGAGTGTCTAGACACCCTGTGATTTATCTTCATTATTTATAACCACTGGAAGTTTATGCATGAAGATTGTAAACACAGGAGACTAATATCAGTGAATAACCTGATCCCTTTCCCTGTACAACTGGGAGAAAAATTAGTGAAAAACTGTTGCTTTTTCACAATCAATTTTTTCTTGGGTAAGCGAAATCTAAATCGTGGTTAGAGCTTCTGTGCAGACAGCGCGACACACAAAAAATTGCAGACTTGCGAATGACTAATTTTACAAAAAACACAGTATCATTTAAAATAAGAATTCTGAAGCAAATAAGAAACCAAATATTTTTGGTAGGTTATTCCGGAATGAACTATAGATAAATCGAACGTCACAGAAATCGAATTTTTTTGTTTTTGTTTTTTTTTTTTACAATTTTTGCACCGAAGAGTTAAAAAAAATAGTTCAACAAGGTAAATTCTTATCGTTTTACAAATATAGTAAGAATGTATGTAAATTTAATTGATACTAGTATTTTTTAATGTCGGTAGTTCAGTGTTGAATATTCTTCTCTAAGTGTGAAACTTTACAGCCCTCAAAGCAAGTAAATATTTCACTAAAGTACTGTTGGAAAAATTCCAGTTCTTCCATTTCTTTACTTAATGGTACGGAATCAAACATTTCTTTCACATCGACAGCAAGACTCACAGTTCCGATAATAGAATTTGTGATTCGGATCAAATTTACTCATCTCGGCGTGCTACACATCACAGTGGCACATTTTCTAATATTACACGTAAATGACACCATGATACATTATAGTCTATATTTAACATCA
This sequence comes from Protula sp. h YS-2021, assembly GCA_949752745.1. Lineage (NCBI taxonomy): Eukaryota > Metazoa > Annelida > Polychaeta > Sabellida > Serpulidae > Protula > Protula sp. h YS-2021. The sequence continues at coordinate 7,863 of CATKHT010000102.1, read as the reverse complement.
ATTCTGTACTGAGAAAGATACATTTTCCTTAGAGTTTCGTTATCGAAATTTATTATGCCCAAAACAACAGGAACACAACACTGAAAATAAGACTCATTATTCAAGTTCATACTACAATCATGTGTTATGATTCTTTTCGATGAACATTTCAAGAAAATTCCATGAGCTTAAATCCAGTATTAGGCGACTTTTGCTGATTTACAATTGTCTTCCCGAACAACAATTTCAGATATAGAAAATGACTCTTTGACCTAGTCTTGGAGCTCGTTAAAGTCGAAAATAATAATTCTTTTCAATATGTAGGACAGGCAGGCAGATTAAGAGAACTGTTCACCCAATCACACGCTTCACCTGCCCGACCGCCGAACTCTTCCACCAATTCAAGCCCCCCCACCCCCCCCCCCCCCATGTCTTAATTATGTGAAAAGAATCCCGAAATTGAAAATTATTAAAAAAAAAAAAAAATTGGTTAAGTTTCTGAATATCTTATTTTCGACCATAATAACAATGAATACATAGGGGTAAATCACTCTTTACCGAACTTTCGCAGAAGTTAAAAATAAGGTGCCATGATAATGATTCTTCCAGATTGTGTTTTTTTTTAAGAAACAACCTCCTACTTTAAACATTGATCACCTACTAAACTATGCACAAAAGATGTATAGCCTGGAGATTTGGCTTTTATGGCCAGTTCCTTTATCGAAATCGGGGCCCTTTCTGTCCTAGCGAGATACGGGTAGAAATACCTCCAAGAAGCGGTGCGCTAAAAAGTCTCCAGGCACCGCTTCAAAGCCTCCTAATATAACGATAAGCAAGTCAACTGCGCTCGCTTTGAGGCACCCCTGTGGCTACTTTGTGCGAGATTCAACGACCGATAGGTTTTTATTGGTATTTGCTAAAGGGACTCAAAGTACAACGATAATCATATACAACTTCTGTGTTACGGTTTCTTTAAAAGAAAATAATACGGAAATAACCCCAATCTCCCGTAATAATTTACAGTTGTTTGTATACAGGAAGCATACTTTATTACGTGAAACAGTAACAAAGTAACAAAAATTTTTGCAATTATCCACCAAAAAACTTTTAAATTGATATTTCAAAAAAACGTAAAAACAAGTATTCAGTGAACACTAACAGGCCCCAACGCCCCTAAAATTGTAAGGGGTCGTCTATGGTTTTGAACCTGTTGGCCAGTTTAGGCCAAGAAAAATAAATGTCCTACTTCTGCTCAAAACTTTGAAAAACAATGATACTGACTGACGGAAAATCTTTTTTTACCCCCAAAATTTAGCAGATCACGTGACCGAATTTGACCAAAATGGCCTCAAGGCACATCTACAAGTCGAGACTTTTCAATTGAGCCCAACATCAAGGCACTAGGCCTCTGCGTTCTCGAGATATCGCCTGTACAAACACAAGTCGATTTTTTTGCGTTTTTGGCCAATTTGGCCAAGATCACGCGATCGAATTTGGCCAAAATGGCCAAAAGGCACATCTACAAGTCGAGACCTTTCAAATGAGCCCAACATCAAGTCTCCAGGCCTCTGCGTTCTCGAGATATCGCCTGTACAAACACAAGTCGATTTTTGCGTTTTTTGGCCCATTTGGCCAAGATCACGTGATCGAATTCGGCCAAAATGGCCAAAAGGCACATCTACAAGTCGAGACCTTTCAAATGAGCCCAACATCAAGTCTCTAGGCCTCTGCGTTCTCGAGATATCGCCTGTACAAACACAAGTCGATTTTTTTGCGTTTTTGGCCAATTTGGCCAAGATCACGTGATCGAATTTGGCCAAAATGGCCAAAAGGCACATCTACAAGTCGAGACCTTTCAAATGAGCCCAACATCAAGTCTCTAGGCCTCTGCGTTCTCGAGATATCGCCTGTACAAACACAAGTCGATTTTTTTGCGTTTTTGGCCAATTTGGCCAAGATCACGTGATCGAATTTGGCCAAAATGGCCAAAAGGCACATCTACAAGTCGAGACCTTTCAAATGAGCCCAACATCAAGTCTCTAGGCCTCTGCGTTCTCGAGATATCGCTTGTACAAAAAAGCGATGACGGACAGACAGACGGACGGACAGACACCCGAGGTCTATAGGCCCCCAACCCTGTAGGGTTGGGGCCTTATAAACAGTCAAATGTTGTGGGTATACAAAATAAATTTATACCTAACTCTGCATCTATCAACTATTTTAGTATGTATTTTAGAAATAAACTATGACCCTTTTATTTAAATTTTCGGTCCCTTGACTTTGGTCACGTGATATTTACAGGCCAGAATGTAAGCAAACATTTGACAGGTGGGTGCGGAAGCTACCTTTTCTGCACTTTTAAGAACAAATAAAAGATAAACAGCTCAATAGAAACTGTGCCTGTTTTACAAAAAGGGCATATTGGACATGGACTTTCTGTAGATGTTTGAATAATAGGGGCTGGTATGCAGGATTCGTGCCTCAGAAAATATAAAATTGACCCCTTTTAGTGGAGCAATGGAAGGCTTCGTAGCTCTGACAGAGAGATGTACGATGTTATACAAGTCAGAGCTACTCGGAGCTAGGGTAGAAAATGCTCGTTGGGACTAACACTGGCCGTTTCTATGTCTTGAGTTCAGAAGTGTCAGTGTGGACTTAAGCTATCAATTTATTATCTGAATGTCGAATTGAAACCAAAACGTTTCACATTTGCCCATTGTTAACGAATCCAGCAGATGAACTGTAAAACTGTTCAGGAGTTCAAGAGGGTTAGCCAAAACTTTACGTAGATTGAACCGGGTCTTGAAAAAATCGAATGCAACACACCTGCGGACTGTCTTCAAACGCTTCTTCCAGATGTAGCCTCTCCACTCCAGGCATTTTCAAAATATACACACCTTGCTAGTTTTAAAATCTGATTTTAAATTAACACTTTTTTCACCAAAAAAAAAAAAGCAGGAAAATGTTCTTCCGTTTTGTTTACATGCGCAGTATTTCCAGGCGCAGCCTGGTGAAACTATTACCAAAATAGTGTAAATATGCAAACGATCTGAGAAGAAACATTGCGGGCAATACAGTGCTAACTAAAATTCTAGAATATACCCAGTAATTATACAACACTGAAACTGCAGATTATGCGAATGCAACATAATGTTGGAATAATAATGCAAAGTATTTGGGAAGGACAATCAAACATTTGTTTCTTCATCAAATTCAGTTGATAAGGAAGATACACTTAATGGCATTGACACATGTTTGGCAGGTCGCAGATGATTTACATTCTGAACTAGGTAGTAAAACTTGAAAAATATCTGTTCCTAAAGGTATTAAACTGATTCTGCGCAATTTTTCTTTAATCTGCTGGCTAGCAAAAGAAACCATTTTTGGGGGATTACAGAATTTGAAAGGATAAATTCCTTATCGCTCTTGACCGTTCCCAGTTAAAAAAAATAATAAAATCCTCTCTTAGTGAATAAAAAACTGGTGATTCGCTATTCATCTATACAGAATAAGAGGAGTCACAAATAGATTTGCGATGAATTCATAGAACTAGGTTCCAATACAAACAGAGCTAGTTAAGAGGAAAAGAAAAAAGAATTCAGAATAGAAAAAAGAAAAAGATAGAGTAGGGGTCATCGGTTCAGGGATGGCCTGTTCTCTCTTTGATTTGGGATCATCCTAGCTTGCTAATTCGAGTTCAAAGTCCCGGAAGGTTAATAATCCTATTTTTAAGAATAGCACAATTTGTCATAATACGATCGGTCAACCTGTGGCTGAATACAGTGTTTCAACAACCTGACACGTGTGCATTTTTTTTTAAATTTTATTATTATTATTATTTTTTTTTTTTGAAGACATCACTGAAACACTACTTTGGCATATAGCCACTCAAAACAGTTGCATAAATCTTGTTTTATCACTCATAATTCTTAAACGCGAATATACTTCGCGATATGGTGAAGTTTCGTGTTAAGTTACTAAAAAGGTCATTCACAGTCGATTTGAAACCAGATAATGAGAACGAAAATCGTCCGTTGACACTGCAAGACTTGAGGCTTAAATTAGAGAACTCCGAGAGCGTCAAAAGCTTATGTCGGTTCGTGTGTTTTTTTCTTCTTTTCACAGTTTATCTGTAGTGGCAGTCAGATGCAGGAGAGGCATGCATGCGACGAATAAGAGTCCGTTCTTGTTAATAAATGTTTTTAATCCATCTCTTTCTCATTCTTCATACGCCAACATCACCAACCAAGCAAAGCAGACTATCTCCTAGTCCTACAAGTGTATATGACTCTTGCGGTCTTCTTATGACAGCAAGAGGCGTAGTTCCTATAACAGAACTTGTCATTGCTGTCAGTTTCGCTAATGTCGATGCACGATTTGTACCGAGAAAAATCGATGTTTTCTTAAGATCAGGATACAGAATCCCCCGATGTGGTCGATACTTCTCAGCTTGCTGGTCCGAACCTCGGTGTCCTGGAACGTGCGCTGAAAGATGCAGAGCCTCGAAAATTGCCATTTCTGTTACTGGAAATGTGACCCTTTCTGCCGTCGGGAGTAACTATCTCAAAGTCAACTTTTCTTCATTTTACATAGTATTTTTTTACGCGGAAACTCAGTAGTGGGCCGCTCTTAGAGCTAAGAGCAGACTAGGTCGTTCGAAACTGCCTGACTGTTTCTACGAGTATATCTTAACTGACAAGCTGGAGTTTGTTCTTAAGCTCACCTCAAACTTCAGATGCTTAAAAAACTCTCTGTAGTGCAAAATACCGAGTAATAAAGGGAGTGATAAAATTTTTTAGGGTAGTCTGAATGTAACGGCAATTTTAATTGAATTGTGCATATTAAAGAAGTGTACATTCGCAGTTTTTAACCCAGCCGACTTTGTCGGACTGGGTTAGTAATATCACTATAGGGGGCTTGAATGTATGTGCGTATGTTAAACTTGTTCTTTAAAATGCTACTCCTCCTACAGTTTTGCTCCAGTCGTTTTGATGTTACACAGGAATGTTCCCTGGGTGGCCCCCACCTGGCTATTACCTTAATTTGACGATTGACGAAAAACTGACAAAATGGCGGCACTTTTTGTGCCCGTTTTGACCCATTTTTAAAATGCTACACCTCCAAGTTTTACTTCAATCGTTTAGATGTTAAGCAGGGATGCTCCCCAGGGGTTCGCCTACCAGGCTTATTTTTTTTTTTCGTGGTTCACCAAAAACTGCCGAAATGGGGGAACTGTGAGGTTTGGCAAAAAACTGAAATAAATGGTAGTAAATAACTGAATTGTCAGACCATTCATTTCTCTCAGTCTTTTTCAAATAGTTATAAAATTTTAATCGAAAGTTTCTTAGACGCTTCTCCACCTCGACTTTGCTTTTTTCGCAAAAATGCCGAAATGGTGGAATTTTAAAAATTTTGTAAAATTGTATAAATGCTGGTAAATAGGTGAATCGTCAAAACCCAACCTCTCCAACATCCCTTTTAGGGTAGCTACCACCCGGGAAAACTCGTTTTTGTGTATTAAAATTATGAAAAAGTTACGTTCAGAAATAAAGTTCTTCATTTTTTGGCCTAACAGTATTCGTTTCAGAGTTTTTCTCTTTCCTTGTTTGGTAACTCGGCCGGGCCATGTCCTTGGACATGCTTGTTATAAAATTCTGCAACTTAATTTCTAAATTATACTTTGACCTTACCCGAATTCGAGCGATATGAAAATTGCGAGCGTACATTTCTTTAGTATGGACAGGTCAATTAAAATTGCCGTTATTTAGAATATCGAATAAACTATTATACTGACTCCTTTATTACTCGGTACTTTTCACTAAACGGAGTTTTCAAGCGCCTAATGTTTGAGGTAAGCTTCATCACAAATTTCAGATTGTCAGTCAAAATGCAGAAACAATCCGGCAGTTTGGGACGAAATAAAGAGCACACCAACCAGTCTGCTGAGAGGCGTTTCCCTTGCTCCGAGTTAGCACTTCCTTGCTGCAAAATATTTTTCAGTAAAATTCAAGACAGGAACGATAAAATCAACAACCTTTTGCCAAAATTTAGACCATCATTGTACACGCTCAGAACAACCAATAAATATCCAATCCCAAATGTAAATGCAACACGATACAACAATTTATTCAACCCCTTCTCTTTGTTTAATTTTCAATGACTGCTACCTATCAGAGGATTGCATATTTGACCTTTATAACTCTCAAAGCGAAACAAACTGTAAAATAGTATTAAGCTGAAAAAGGAAAATAATAACTCAATAATTAGTTAATGTGAATCAACATTCTAACGTAATTATGTACTTTCGAACGCAGTTCAGCCGTCGTGGTTGCGAGTTTCGAAATAAAATGAAATATTGTCTTATCTGACTCCGTATACCACTCCGACAGAGCTATAAATTCTTTCACTGTTCAGCTAATGGGGGTCAACTTCAGATGTTCTAAGACTCGCATTCTGCATACCAGTCCCAATGGTACAAACATTTACTGAAAGTGCATATGAAATGTACCCTGTTTGCAAAACAGGCGCAGTTTTTAACGGAGAAAAAATAACATCGGCACTCAGCTGTCAGGTGTTTGTTTACATTCTTGGTTTTAAATATCAGGTGACCATAGTCAAGTGACGACAAACTTATAAATAAAGGGTCATCTGCAACAGACATTTAACTTTTTTTCACAGTTTTTGCGATGACCCCTGAGACCTTTTCCAATAAATGCAACTTAAATTTTGTTGTTGTTGCCGTATTTGATGATTTTCTCCACAGAAGCATTTATCGGCGTTTGAATGGCACTTTTGTTAACCCCGTTTGTGAAACATGCTTATTATTGGGCCCCCTTATGAGCACTCAAAGTCTATCCTGTGTTTAACTGCAATGGTATGCCAGTAACTGGTGGTACTTATGTACATAATTGTTACCAAGCATACCATGACTTTAAAAGACCCTTGAACGGGGGCTGTGATAAGCATTGAAAAAACAGACAGTCTTCATTCTGGAACACTTCACCCATTTTCAAGTGGTATAAAATAACATCATGGCCGTAAATGAGACAAATAACAAAATTGTGATTTCCCAGAAACAGCGCCACCATAACCCTTAAAATATATTTAATCTATCATTATTTATTAAGATTGTTTGCCTGATAAAAAGGCATCCAGAAAAAATAGCAAAAAAAAAAAAATAATAACAAAAGAAATTTAAAACGAATTTCTTGGCCTTTTCCAATGACTGCCATGTACTCCTTGTGAATCCTGTAGACCCCCTCCCCCCTCCTCCCCAAGGGAAAAACAAAACATGGGCACAGAAAATGCCCTCCTCTCCCTCCCCCCATTTTTATAACTGTGGTAAAATTTCCCAGATTTTTGTCATTCCTGGAAAAAATCCCCATGTATAACACCTACTATTTACACTATTTATCAGAAAAATTTCGTGAAGTGATAGATTAGGGTAGGGTGGGGGAGGGGCGTTGTGACAAGAGCTTCAGACTTTGTTTGGGGACATGGCTGAGTAGATGTTCTCACATATATGTGATCTGATTTTTCTGAAATGTGGCAGGAATGTCTGGGCAATCCTACACATATATTGCTTTGTTTTTTTTTTCGAAACATTTGAGAAAACACAAATTGCTACCCTTCCTATCCGGTCCGATTGCGTTGAAATGTGACAGAAATGTTTCCTTCAATTCCCCTTCGTGATGCTTGTAGAACCTGTGGGAAATATATGCGATCGACCGTGTGTCGTTCTGTCGGTCGGTCTGTCATCAAGAGCTTGTTAACACGATAACTTAAAAAATGCTGCAAGGATTTAATGAAACTTGGTATGTAGTTTCTATGGGAACAAACACAAATCGGTATTGTAAATGGGCCAGGGTCGTCCAAATGGACCAA
>CATKHT010000101.1:0-15077 GCA_949752745.1 Protula sp. h YS-2021 | reverse complement strand
CAATCCATCAGCTACAACTACCTACAAAGTATAATTGTCTGCCATTAAAGATTACAATGGTACTTTTCCATTGTCCATTTTCATAAAATCAAGACAAATTATGGTTATATAAGGTAATCCACCGTATTTTAGGGCATTTTTCGATGTGTGAACAACTTCTTTAGAGGAGTGAGTGTTTATTTGTAATACCGGACCAGCTAGACTCATGCAGTTCATTTGCAGCCAGGTGCGTTACCTTTAGCACATGTATGAAAATATTAATTACTATAATTGTGTCAGTGGCTCCGGTAAATAGTTGCTATGTAAAATATTCTGTTCACCACACAAGTTACCAGCTTCAAATGCTTACAAAGCAATTACAATTTAAAGCAGCGATAGTACACACAAGATTCCTGGCTCCATCTACCAGCCACAAGTATATACAAAGCACCTGCCACCAGCTATATGTGCCTGCAAGGTAGCTACCACAACGCATAGGCTAAAACTACCTACAAGGTACCTACCACAACAAACCAACTACAGCTACCTGCAAGGTACCTGCCGCAACCCACCAGCTTCAACTACCTACAAAGAGCCTGTCACAACACACCAGCTTCAAGTATCTACAAGGCATCTACCACATCATAACAAGCTACAAGTACCTACAAGGTAACTGCCACAACACACTAGCTACAAGTACCTACATCGATTTTCCACATATCATGTCACTGAGCTATGCAAAGCACCTGCTACCTGCCACCCTACAAGAGCAAGAAGTACTTACAAGGAACTTCAATCACTGCAAGCAAGAAGCTCCAACTCAGAACTGATCAACTACCAACAGTAAGTACGAAGACAAAATCTGTCACTGAACAGCACAGAGGCAGGTCGGAACAAAAATGGTTACCCTGCTATCAGCTTTGTGTGCCTGTAAGTACCTATCTCAACTAATTTTTTCCTGTAGTACCACTAGACACAATCTAATATTGGTTCCCAGTAACATTTCCCACGTTATAGGATCTCATTATGTAGATGGCTACCATTAATGTCGTTGTTTTGTATGAAAAGAAAAAGTTTAAAATATTCTCTAGGCATATCAAGTTGATACTGTAACTTTAAATTCTTGGTTGGCCTTGCAATATTCACAGCAATAGTTGCTAGGTAACACATTAAGTGCCCACCCCAATATGAAACTATTTCTATTGCAGTTTTTACATTAATTTGACACCGTTTGTTCAAGTGAAATTCCCGTGGAATATTACACCAAACAAACCGTTGTTTATTTTCTGCATATTTTTAATATGAAGTTTTGTTTGACAACAACGTCAGCATTGACAAGAGATAAAAACAGGACTACAATAGGCTTATCCTCTATTTGCTGTAACAGATAAGGTTATGTGATGGAAGGATAACATTCATGCAAGCTATAAAAGAGACCAATGTTTGAAAACAAGACAGTGGGCAATTATCATACCGCCCAAATATTTGTAGATGAAGTGGGTTTGATTGTTCTGTGCATTTACCCTCCTCGTTGCATTCTTCGTCATTTTCAAATTCCTTGCTTAAAGCTGAATCCGTCGGTTCTGAATCATCTCAACTATTTTCAGAGGCATTAAAATTCCCCGTAATTGTAAAGATTACCAGTTTCCCATGCATGAGACGTAGGAACAAATGGCGATATCTCTTATGAACAAGAGATATCAATAAATACACTGATATATATCGTATTAAAAGAAGTCCTCAGGTAATTGGAAATAGGGATATACATATCTGTCATTTTATCAGATATATAGCCTAGTCTCCTTATAGCCACCATGACACTATATCTATCACGCATGCGCCAAACGTTACCCGTTTATAATACTGACACGCTAACGCTCCACCGCTATTTCTAACCATTTCTTATTGTATGACAAATGTATTTTGAGTGCCCATATATGTACTGATTGCATCTATAATGGATTTCTGATACTCGGGACTTCGCAGCAAAAATATATTCGAAGCATGTAAGTAAATAAGCATCACGGCTTGCAGCACCATTTCTGGTGGTCGCAGCTGGCGAAAGTGTCTTAGTGTCCGCAAAATGCAAGAACAAATTACTTTGGGTATGGCGACTTTTGAACATTAATTGCAGACGGCATTTAGTGTAAGATTTTTAAAACATAAAACATTCAATACAAAATGGTCATGTACATTTACAGTATATCAGCCAGTTTGTTTTCTTTCAGAGCAAGTGTGTTAATATTTCAGTATCGGTGTAAGCAAATAAACGTTAATAAAGTGGTAAAAGAATCTTAACCTAATCTATAAAATGATACTGATTTCTTTGATGACTTGAACTAAATCATGTCTGTCTTACAGCTGGCCGCGCTTACATATAAATGAGACATATCTTAACAGTCGTGAACATTGATAGTTATTGCGAGCATATGCACACTAAAGCATCGATACGCCTGTCAGTTATCATCGCTCGGATGACTACAATGTGAAGAGGTCATAAGCCGACATGAATGGAAGCAATGTACTCTAACCTTTAATCATATTTCAACGCATGGGAGTTTATGCTTTGCGATTTACAAAAAAATGCACAATAGATGTCTCATGATATTTACGACCCAAAAGCAATTGACCTGGATCACAAAAACCCTTGGTAAGATTTTTAGCAGTAAAAAACATGCATCAACATACAATTATTTTTCGCGATGTTTATGTTTCATATTTACGGATTCTGCCATGCGTGTTAAGAGTTTGTTTACACAACCACTGCATATCACTTAAAGGGCAAAAAATGCCCAGTTCTTAAGGTATTCGTTTCACAACAGCGGAGAAAGGCAAATGTGAACAGAGCTACCCGAAGATCCCTGCAATCTAAAAATGTGTTTTCGTCGCAATTCTTTGTCAAAAAGAGCCTAAAACTGGTTTTAAATGCTCGATGATTTTAGCGCATCTAGTACTAAAGGCGCATATGATGCTTTGATGTTTTTGCGTGTGATTAGGGAGGGGTTCAGGTGGCAGGAAGAGAGAATCATCCTCGTCTGCAGTCCAAAGTGGGTGATTGGAGGCGAATATTGTTCTCGCTTGCGCTCTGGCTGTTTGATAGAAACGCCAGATTCAGTATAAATTTAAAGCTTAACGGAAATCAGCACTGGTTTATTGTAAATATCTGTCATCTGTAAACATTGGTCATCTATAAACATGTGCCATCTGTAAACATATGTCATCAGTAAACATCGGTCAGCTGTAAACAGATATAAGCAATAGCACGAGTCCATACTTAAAATCCAAGTGAACTTGAGACACGGCATAGACATATTGACTTTGTGAGGAAATGAGAAAGATCGCTTATTGAAGTCATTACTTATGACTAGATAGAAAATGCTAATTGGTGCTATTTTATGTATAACTGCCACCGCTACAGTCCGTTTTTTGTGATATGTTATTGAGTATGTGTTGTGACAGTTCTTTATGTATATATGTAGCTAATATTCGACATTTTTCTTCTCAATTATGGCACAAACTACAGTTTATAGCTATGAGCGATAAAATACCATCAAAAAGCGTGTAAATAATCAAACTATAACGTAAGTTTATTCACAATTTAGAAACAGCTTACAAAAATTTACCATGTTTAATAAGCAGTTTCTTTTAAAGAACACTTGGCGACAGTCATTGTAAAATATGACTTTAAGATGTGAAGCTTATTGGTTTTCCCTGGTACAACAAGATGACACTTATGGAAAGCACAAACAACAGGCAATCATCTCCCACGTTGCTTTGCTTTCACCGTTGATCCTATGATTAAGAAACATGAACTGTTGTGACACTATTATGAGAGGTCAATTTGATTTCAGTGCCATACTGAATCCAATTTTAACTTATATAAATACATACCTCCTTGGGCATCGTATTTCAATGTGCGCAGTGAACAATATCAAAACAAAAGTGTATGTTTAATAAGAATATTTTGGTATTGTAGTTCTAGTATCATTACAACAAACATGCCATTCTAAGTCAAGATCCGTGTGTAATTGGATTACAGGATTATCCTGCAAGGGCTACAAGTCACTTCAGTAATGGTCGACAACTTATTGCAGGCTTTTTGTCGTGAGATTACCCCCAGGTGTTTATTCATAGAAAATAGTTTTTGCAGTGTGTCGTATATACTGTAACATGTCTGGAGTTTTGTGGCTCAATTACAATTTGGCATCTTACATATAAAATTCAATTCTACAATGAAATGTGTTACTTATAGCATTATTAGTATTACTACTTTTATTCTTTCATTGAGATATGAGAATTTAAACCTTTGCAAAATTATATATCATCGTTCTATTTCTAAGACTTTGCCAATCAGCTATATTACTGTACAAATATTGACTTTATCTCGACCATTTGTGTGTGGAATGTGCAATGTTCTGTTGTACCTAAAAGGCTCAAATGCAGAATGCTTTAAGGCTGCAGCTAAACGTTTCTAAAAATAAATGTTTAGACAGTTGTACTTAGTGTCTAGGATTCTAATAATAACACAGAAATAGTATTAGCAAAACTTCAAAGAATAAAGCTGTCTAAGTCAAATATCAGCAAACACAAGTACAATCCGTTAGGGACATTCCTTCTCAGACCTAGCTCACAGGAGAACATTTTTCCCATTTGACAGATACATTATCCCATTTCTGATGTATCTGACTAAAAAAAGTCAAGTTAATGACGTAGTGCATCTATGTATGTGATGGAGATATTTATTAGATTAGATATAATTGTCAAGAACTAATGATCTGTTGTATATGTTACAGGGTATCTTTAATTTCAGGGTAAGTATACTTACACTAGTGTAAGTATACTTGCCCTGACATGTTCAGTGTAAGTATACTTACACTGCAAATTAGCCTCGAAAAAAATAAAGATACCCTGAAATGAATGTTAACCATGGAGATGAGCAAATATTGGCCACCAAGAGTGTTTTCAACTTTTATTTTATTTCTGTACCACGGGGCATATCACAACACATAACATCTTGCAATAGCAATTAACTCATCAAAGCTCTAATCAATGTTCATGTTAATCTTCACATCATATTAAAGATCGTGAATAACATTTTATTCGATATGAACTCTACCATTGTTAACAAAACCTTCACGAAAGTAATAGATGCTTTTCATCAATATAACATCGTTTAACATATCATTCAATTGCAATTAACTAAGCCCTCCTGTAATTACTTTTACAATCTTAACATCTTATTCAGTTGCAATTATTCAATTGTTTTTGCAACTGATTTTTGTTACCACATGCCAGACTTGAATGGCAGCGTGAGTTACACATCACATTTGCTTTGTAGTATTTACAACGCTTTGTTGTACAGCTTTTGTCACCTGCACAATTACATTTAATGAAACCTTGCCCACGAAAAGTTTAACCCCGGTTCCATTCATTGCAAAGTTATCACAATCTAGTTATTTAAATTAAATGCCTTCAATTGCAATTATTTACTTGTGATTTAAAAATTATAGACTTTAGTACAAAATTCAATTAACACTCTCAATATGTCTTCAATATGTGTTTCGTTACAACAACAAACCTGTGATGTGGTAATTGCAGATCATGTGAGGACCTTTCATGTATAATTGCAATTTGCTGTAACGTGCCTTCAGTGGGTGTTTAGTTGTAATAAATCACGTGTGATGTGATAATCACAGCAGATGTCCCGACCGTTTAAGTATAATTGCAATTTAAAAGCACTATTGGTGGCGATTGCTCATCACGATGTTTAACATTCATTTCACAGTATCTTTAATTTTTTCACGCCTAATTTTCAGTGTTAATATATTTACACTGAAAATTTTCAGTGTAAGTATACTTACCCTGACCATGTCAGGGCAAACATACTTACACTATTGTAAGTATACTTACCCTAAAATTAAAGATACCCTGTAACATATAGGACTTTTCCCGCAGATAAAAAAAAACTAACCAAAAATATTCTCTACAAGCTCTTATTGATATATTCGCACTTCACACTTGCATAACATTTATTCGTACTACGATTTCTACCGGTGTTCCTGGATATATATATATATATATATATATATATATATATATATATATATATATATATATATATATATATATATATATATATATTAAAGGAAAATAAGCCCCGTGCAACTTCTTCCTGCACCCCGTCTCCTCTCTCCTTCCGGGGATAGCCTATTCTAGCTTCCCGCTCGAACATTCAATCAATGTATGCATATATATATATATATATATATATATATATATATATATATATATATATATATATATATATATATATATATATATATATATATATATATATATATATATATAAAATTATGTGTGTGTGTTTGTGTGTGTGTGTTTGTGTGTGTGTTTGTGTGAATGAATGAAGGGCAACAGTCAGTGAGAAAGGATTTTACGAAGGTTTGAAACAGACAGAGCTTGTTAACTTTCACCTTAGTCTTTAGTGGTCAGTTGTCCAGGGAAACAATTATTTGTTACGAAAAACATCCATATCCAAAATTTAGAGTCGAATTAAAGAGCTTTTATCAGTACTTCTCTCTTAAAAGCCACAAGAAAACATGAAACATAACAAGATAATTAGTGTTTTTTGATTTTCAATATATTCGTAGTAAAATATACCAAATTTTAACAAATTTTAATGAAATATTTAACTGATTCTAAGTAAATTAGTGATCTTGAAGGTTCCTTTATTTGAGGCGAGTTATTTTTTCACGTCCGAAGTCCTAGTAGTCTGGAGTGTAAACACCAAATGACGTCAGCGGCTAGGCCGTGACTTAGACTCAGATCAAAGGCCTTGTGATTTAACTATTCCATTACATATTCAGTGATCTTATTTTCAATCTAAGGTCATTTCATGATCTTGGTCCTCAAGTGAAGCTTTTAGATCAAAGGATTATTTCAGTGTGGATTGTACGGCTTTGCATTGTTGAATTCAGTCTAGTTCTTTATATATATATATATATAAATATATATATATATAAATATATATATATATATATATATATATATATATATATATATATATATATATATATACATATATATATCTGTGTGTGTGTGTGTGTGTGTGTGTGTGTGTGTGTTTAATTTCTTAATTCCTTTAGGTTTTCTATTCGTTTGACTTTTTTATATATTTTTTGAATGACCGCGTAAAACGGACTGGGAAGAGGTTGAACATCTATAGCAGGGTATACATCATGTTTCAAAAAACAAACCAGTTCATACAACGCACTGTCTTTTCATGTAAAAAAAAAAACGCTACGTATTGGCAAACAATTTCATTGACTCGTGTAATACGCAATCCCTTAAGAATCTCAAGTGCTCGTCTCGGGTTTTATTTAAGAAGAAGTGAACGAGCCCCTTGACATGCCGTTCTCCGCTTGTCGTTACGTTTTAACTAAGCGCATTGATTAATCATGGGAAAGACGTGACGAAACCCTTCAAGTGGGTCTGTAAGTATAACATTTAATCATGGCATCAGCAAACGTCGGGAAAACGTGTGCTTTTATTTACATTTTTTGAACGTTGACTGTGCCTTTGTTATAAGAATACGTTTCCCTACAGCCTACAGACTTACGTCAGCGCGAATATCTGTACAAACAATTGCCAACAAATAAATAAATAAATAAATAAATAAATAAATAAAGTAAAAAAAAACACTACCATCTTCATTTTATACAAAAAATATGCGATACTTAAACCAGACACTTGAAAAAGTCGCAGTGGCGTTGCTCTGACGTCACACGCACGCTGACCGAGAGAAATGAATCAGAAAGTTTGCTTCACTTTTCGTGCACATTTTTCGCAACAGTTTCTCCTCATACATTATGCTTATGGTTTTTTGTTTGATGTGCGAATACTCAGAACCTACATAAACATTTAAACGCGCATTTGCTCGCTGGGAGGTCGAGGGGGGGGGAGCTTTTTCTTTGGGTGGTCCGCTGGGGATGAAATGCCCAACCTCACCTTTCAGTTTTTGGGACATTCCGAGGATATCGCACGACTATAACTGGAGTGTTTTGCATGTCAAGTCGGTTCATTCGATTTCACAAAAGTGAATCTGTTTGCACCTAATATTTTCCACTTACTATTAAATATTAATTCTATAAAAGCAAATACATTGAATTCTCAGCGTGTGTTGTTAAACTTTAGAAACCTTAAGAGTCATTTTGAAAAGTATTCTCTCTCTGTGTGACAGTCCCATGCTTTCATTGTGTTACACAATCTCAACGAAATATATTTCTCATTTCATTTCATTTTTACATTTCACAAAAGCATTCTTTTGCGTAGAAATGTGATCACTTAAGCGTTCCCCACAACAGATTTCAAATTTTAGAACATTCAAGATCCCTCTTAAAACTGTTAATAATAAGTATGTAAGACTATGTATGGGTGCAAACAGTGTAAGACAACACGCCATAGATCTGAACATGTGGGATGCCTAGATTATAAACAGCGCGAATAAAAACACCATGGGGGGGGGGGGGGGGGGAGGTAGGGGTTTCTCCTTGGCAGCATACCTTTTCCATGTCATATATTGTTCCGTGGGAATTGCCCAACCCCTCCCTCCCATTAAATAAGCGTCGCTATTTTAACTTGTACTAACTTATGTGTTTAGATAGCTTATCAAGTGTAATAATTATAAAATAAACTTCATTAAAGTACGGAGTCTGAATCTACACGCGACGCTGTGTACTTTTCTTTCATACCCTGGATACCATTAAACATGCGTCTGTCATCAAAACAAAAACATTTATTTATGACGCAAACACATAGCTTATAGAAATTTTGCTTTTGCGGTGTTTGTAAAACTGTTGTGCAATAATAAACGTATCATTCTTATTTATAGTCCAACCAGGGCAAACGTTTTCTCCATATTTATGAAAACGGTTTTTGTCTTCCCATGGGACAAAAGGCACTGTCGCGTTGGTGAAACGATGCGACATCTTGGATTTGAAACTGATATTTTTTAAATTGGGTGTTGAAATTTGTCTAGCGTCCGTCGATTTGGTCTAGTGTCCGTCGTTTTGGTCTAGTGTCCGTCAATTTAATCTAGGTTCCGTCGATTTGGTCTAGTGTCCGTCGATTTGTGCATACATATGTAATTTATCTCTGGTTTATAGCCCACACATAGAAAATCAGTTGTCATAATTAACAATTCTAATTAGCGTAATAAGCAAAATAATTATTAAGTCTCTTTCAAACAAGCGAGTGGTATTTTCAACAAAAGAAAAAAAAAAAGAAAAGAAAAAAAAAAAAAACAGATAAATAAAATATAAAATAACTATCGAACGGACTGCTGTTTAAAGCTCATGTGCAGCGCATGTAATTAACAACCGAGGCATGCGTGTCATTAATTACGGTTGTCGCGCTTGTTAATTATGACTGTTAATTAAACGAAAAAAAAAAAAACAAAAAAAAAAAAAACAATCAGATATGAATAAATAGATGGTCCCGTCGTTTTCGGATATGCATTTTTATTTGGAACATTTTATGAGCAACCATTAAATACAGAAAAAAACTCGGGACAAATGCACTAACTACGCTTATTTAGAATCGGAACTGGAAATCAAGGCTTACAAAAATAAGACTGACTTTTGAGAGACGCTAATTCAAACAAACATCTCAAAAATCGATCCACGATCAATAGAAAAGCAATAAATCTTGCTTTTGGTGTAAACAAGAATAACATATACACACAAACAGACATTTTCTATTTACATTCGACAGCTTGTCTTGAAACAGACTGGCTGTGTGGCCCTTTCTTTTGTGAGCACCATTTTTAAAATTCGTAGACTGAAAAGATCGACATTTTCAAGCGCCCACAGTTGATCAAACCAAGAGGCACCAACTGGTCCGTATCGATCTGAGATGAGAATGTATAGATAGTTGTGCGTCGAGGGATTAACACTATTTTAGCAAATCATTTTTTTTATCTTTCTTTGTAAAGCTGTTTTAAATCGATGAAATGCGAAGTCGGGAACATAAATATACTCGTCTATTAATACACTGCCTTATGACTGTGAGATAACAATGCTTGTCAAGTTAATGTGAACCAATACTTCTTTTTTTTTTTTGGGGGGGGGGGGAGGGGGATGGGGGGAGGGCAGAGAAGGGGAAGGAGTGGTGTCATAGCTGTTGTGCATTCGTGTCGTTAGAGAATACGTCGAGATTATTGTCTCCACTTAGAGCTTTGGTTTGATGTTAGAGAAACAATTCGCTTTAGGCACGGGTGTGGCGATTTAGGCATAGATTTGGCGTTTTAGGCACGGATGTGGCATTTCAGGCATAGATTTGGTGTTTTAGGCACGGATGTGGCATTTCAGGCATAGATTTGGCGTTTTAGGCACGGATGTGGCATTTCAGGCATAGATTTGGTGTTTTAGGCACGGATGTGGCATTTCAGGCATAGATTTAGCGTCTTAGGCAGTGGCATTTTTAATTTCAATGAGTATTAAATAATTATAAAATCAAAGCCCTAAAATTTCATTCTCGTTTTGCAATATAGTGGCAAAATTTCTCATGTCTGGTGGGGGTGGGGTGGTGGTGGGATGGGGGGTGGGGTGGGATTTGGGGTAAACATGAGCAGTAGCTTCCTTACCCGTGTATTGACTTGAAATCCGCCATCAATTCCGCAGCCCGCCCCCGCGCTCCTCCCCCCTCCCCCAGCCCCTCTCCTCCGAAACTTCAATGCGTCCGCAAGCTCCCGGGGAGGAATTTCAAAACCAATTCCAAAAATTTACTCCGGGGAGGGAGGGGGGAGGGAGGGCTGAAATCAATAAATAACCCCCCCCCCTTTTTCACGTTTCCTCCCCTTAACAAGTGACATTTATTGATTTTTCCAGTATTTTCCGATCCAAAAATAACCCACGAGTCCTATCACGCTCATTCAGAACACAAGTAGTTTTTACCGAGGAATAAAATTAAATATATATATATATATATATATATATATATATATATATATATATATATATATATATATATATATTAAAGAAAAGTAGGCCCCCTACAACATCTCCCTGCACCACTCCCGTCTCCCCTTCCGGGGATAGCCTATTCTAGCTTCCCGCTCGAACATTCAATAACGTCTCTAATATCTACAGAGGCAGATAACTACAAGATCTTCTTGGGAGTGTTGCCTTTGCCTTCACACCCGAATTCGTTTCAGAACGACACCGAAGATCAGAAAAAGGCTTCAGTAATTTGCTGTTACACCCGGGAAAGGTGGCAATTTTGAGACCAAACGCGGTCCGCCGGACTGCCAATTTCGCTATAAAAGGGGTAAATTTCATTCAGTATTTCGCGTTTCTCAGAAAAGCGAGGGGGTGGGGGGGGGGAGTAGGGGCGGGATGGAGGAGGGTTTTCTTTTGGAAATGATCTCCGCGTTTAGTCATACAGGAGGGTATTATTTCACACTTAAATCTTAGGGATCGTTTTCAACAATAATGGACAAATGCGGTGACATTTGTACGTAAGTGCCCCCTCCTCCGGGCCTCCATCTGCACGTGAGTGCTCCCTCCTCCGGGTCTCCATTTGTTCGTGAATTCCACTCCTCCGGGCCTCCATTTGTACGTGAATTCCCCCTCCTCCGGGCCTCCATTTGTACGTGAGTGCCCCCTCCTCCGGGCCTCCATTTGTACATGAGTGCTCCCTCCTCCGGGCCTCCATCTGTACGTGAGTACTCCCTCCTCCGGGCCTCAATTTGTACGTGAATTCCCCCTCCTCCGGGCCTACATTTGTACGTGAGTGCTCCCTCCTCCGGGCCTCCATTTGTACATGAGTGCCCCCTCCTCCGGGCCTCCATTTGTACATGAGTGCTCCCTCCTCCGGGCCTCCATTTGTACGTGAGTGCCCCCTCCTCCGGGCCTCCATTTGTACGTGAGTGCCCCCTCCTCCGGGCCTCCATTTGTACATGAGTGCTCCCTCCTCCGGGCCTCCATTTGTACATGAGTGCCCCCTGCTCCAGGCCTCCATTTGTACATGAGTGCCCCCTGCTCCGGGCCCCCATTTGTACATGAGTGCCCCCTGCTCCGGGCCTCCATTTGTACATGAGTGCCCCCTCCTCCGGGCCTCCATTTCTACATGAGTGCCCCCTCCTCCGGGCCCCCATTTGTACATGAGTGCTCCCTCCTCCGGGCCTCCATTTGTACGTGAGTGTCACCATCCTCCAGGCCTAATACCTTAGTAACATTGCTCTTAATTAGAGACATATCAAATTCAACCATTTTGATAACACTCTGAAAGAAATATATTTCATTAAACTAGAGATATCTCATAACTATTTACAGCTACCTCGTATTAAATTATAGATATCTAACAACCGAAGATCTGCTTTAAAATGGATAAAATATGTAATATTATTAAGAGATATCTGTAATTAATAAGACATACCTCTTATATACACCTTTGAACAACAACAAATAATGTTTATTGCATTGCATAAAAAAATATGAAATCGTTAAAATATGTGAACCTGGTATAACAAGTGTAACAAGCTGCATCCTGGTGTATCAGGTGTAACAGGCTGCATCCTGGTGTATCAGGTGTAACAAGCTGCATCCTGGTGTATCAGGTGTAACAGGCTGCATCCTGGTGTATCAGGTGTAACAGGCTGCATCCTGGTGTATCAGGTGTAACAAGCTGCATCCTGGTGTATCAGGTGTAACAAGCTGCATCCTGGTGTATCAGGTGTAACAGGCTGCATCCTGGTGTATCAAGCTGCATCCTGGTGTATCAGGTGTAACAAGCTGCATCCTGGTGTATCAGGTGTAACAGGCTGCATCCTGGTGTATCAGGTGTAACAGGCTGCATCCTGGTGTATCAGGTGTAACAGGCTGCATCCTGGTGTATCAGGTGTAACAGGCTGCATCCTGGTGTATCAGGTGTAACAGGCTGCATCCTGGTGTATCAGGTGTAACAGGCTGCATCCTGGTGTATCAGGTGTAACAAGTTGTCTTCATCCCATGGATAGCTTCAGCGACCTGGGCTAAGATAATCTACATCCTGTTTTCCTCTTCAGGAAAAAGGGAACTCCTGGAATTGAAATATCCTTGGATAAAATGATTCACAGGGGCCGAATTCACAAAAGCTAATGTTCAGTTAAGTGATTCCGTTAACTGCTCGATTAGCAATCAGAACATCCAAATATTAAATAATAAATTTGACCTAATTTGACCTTTGGGAAAATTTCGCCTAAATATTATTTGAATGAAGTGGCCAGATCAGCAGATTTCTCTTCTAGGAGTAGAGTTAACTGCGCAGTTAACTTTTGTGAATACGGCGGCAGGGTGTGATTATCGCAGGATGGCTGCTCCGGGTGAAGGTATTATCACCTTTATAAGCCAAATCACACTGACTTTTGCCAAAAAAGTTTTGCGTTTCGGCTGAATTCAGTTGCGATACAGATATATATATATAGAAATGATAGAAAAAACGGCAAAAATCAACAAAATTCCGTTTTGCCAGAAACATATTCACAATATTGCTCATTAAGGGGACTAAATAATATGTAAAATAGTTTTCAAAAGATCATATGATGGCTTTATATATAATTGAAAGTGTGCATGTTGACAGAAAATTAGAATTTTGATGTTTTTTTCTTATCATATCTTTTTAATTTATCAAAAAAAAAAAAAAAAAAAAAATGCAGTCGAAACAACACCTCCACAGGAAAGACCCGAAAGTGCGAATCGGCTTATTAAAGGGAAAAACGCAGAAGCGCGAAGTGGAAGAAAAAAAATAGCAGACTTGCCTACTGCTGGATTGAATCTGCCTGTCATGAGTTAGCCTAAGATATAAATGGAGCTACGGCAGCATTATGTGGAATAAGCAACAGAATTAATTGTTAAGCAACGCGTATGTGGTATACATTAATAATAATAATAATAATAATAATAATAATAATAATAATAATAATAATAATAATAATAATAATAATAATAATAATAATAATAATACATGAGCCTTCTCCCCCTCCCCCTTGCACCCAATGATTGAAATGACGCAGGAATAAAAGTTTTTTGCCGTTTCTGCCGGTTTTTTCTCAGTATTTCTGTGTTGCAAAGAGAGAAAAAGAGTCATGTCCATAGAACTGTGGGAATTGTGCTTCGTGTGCGTAGACTTAGTGTCCTCCAATTTGATTGGTTGTTTTCAGCAACAGCAATTGCTGTATGCCACGCCCACGTCTTTTTATGAGAACTGAACTTGCGCACCTTCTGTTTATGAAGTAGGTGAATGAATCTACGGTGAATAAAGAACGAAATGGCAATACATTAGTCAGACGTGGGGTGGGGGAGGGGGTGGGGGTGGGTGGGGGGTATAAGTTGCTGGTATGGTAATCAGGACATCAAATCCTTCGACCCAATTAACATCCCCAAATGGAAAATACTATTTTTGGTCATTTTATATGGATTAATTGCCCATATATATATATATATTTTTTGAAACTTAAGACTTTATTTTAACGTTCTTAGTTTCCACACCATCAATGATGCTGTTTTGCCTTGAATTGTCTGAATCAACCAGATGGAGTCCTCATCATGTGGGAGCATCAGTGACCTCACCGCTACTACTATTATTACTCTTATTACTATAATAATAATAATAATAATAATAATAATAATAATAATAATAATAATAATAATAATAATAATAATAATAATAATAATAATAATAATAATAACAACGATTATTATTATCATTATTATTACAAAAATAACAGAATAAACAGAACACATTGACAGTTTCACAGGACTTTCTACAGACTTCCCGAGCAGACCCACGGCGCTCTTTGTACATTTCCCGAGCAGATCCGTACGAAGTGAGAAAAGGGAAACACGTTTCAACATCCATCTGTTTGCGCTTCTTTTCTTTGCCAGACAAAAGTAGCTGAACGCTGTAATAGTCACACCTCGTTAAAAGTTAAGATTTTTTATCCAAACACCACGGTTTCTCTAAACACCATTTAAGAGATCTAATTTGCGTTGGCTTTCACAAAAAATAACACCAAACAAGATTTGGCGTAAGTAAATAAAGTACCACATAAATACCATTAA
>CATKHT010000100.1:0-74280 GCA_949752745.1 Protula sp. h YS-2021 | reverse complement strand
AATCATCAGCAGCAGCATTTCGTCATCAGTGTAATCAGACTGCGTCATCTACAGCCAGCGTAATCAGACTGCGTAATCAGACTTCGTCATAAACAACGTAGACAGCGGTGTCTGGCTTTGTTGTTTTTCTGAGGCAGCAGTGTCTAGCTGCTTGGAGTTGCAGTGTGACCCTAAGTGTTATACTTGACCGATTTGCATGAAACGTTCACTGTTTGATTCAGTTTTATATCTAGTTTTCACATAGTCATGGACTGGTTGCGTAGCTAGCTGTATGCATCATGAATTCACCTTAAAAATGACAAGTTAAAAGTGGAATAACTTTTGTTATGATTGACCGATTTACATGAAACTTTCACTGTTTAATTCAGTTTTATATCTAGTTTTAATATTAAGTGGTTATAGGCTATTTGCGCAGCTGGCTGTGTGCATATTTACCACCATTTTAATTTTGTAAAAAGTGGAATGACTTTTGTTATGATTGACGGATTTGCATGAAACTTTCACTGTTTGATTCAGTTTTATATCTATTTTTAACATTAAGTGGTTATAGGCTATTTGCGCAGCTGGCTGTGTTGATATTTACCACAATTTTTAATTTTGTAAAAAGTGGGATAACTTCCGCTATGGTTGACGGATTTGCATGAAAATTTCACCGTTGGATTCAGGTTGATGTTTTCGTTTACAGTAGTTTGTGCATAGGTGGGTTATTGGAATGGCGCGCGCCCCCCACCATTCAAACATGTGTTTGAATTATTTTTACGTCAAACTATGGTTCAACAAGTTGTTTGGCAATTGTACAACAATTCTTCAACAAGCTGTTGTTCAACATGTTCAACATGTTGTTGAACATGTTCAACATATTCAAAATGTTCAACAACATGTTCAACATGTTCAACAACATGTTCAACATGTTCAACATGTTTAACATGTTTAATAACATGTTCAACATGTTCAACAAGTTGAACATGTTCAACATGTTCAACAATATGTTCAACATGTTATTGAATACGTTCAACATGTTCAACATGTTGTTGCACAAGTTTAACATTATCAACATGTTGAACATGTTGAACATGTTCAACACTTGCTGTTTAACAAGTTGTTCAACAAGTTGTAGTTCAAGCAAAGAAAAAATAAGACATATGTTGAATAGGTTTATTAATACATTTAAATACACTTAAATACACTTAAATACACTTAAATATATACAGCTTAAATCTATAACAATATTATAACATTTATTGATTTACAAAGTCTTTATTATAAATGTTTAGTCAAGTAAGTCTATTTTTCTTCATCTGCTTCACTCTGTTCACTGGCATCCATATCACTTTCTTCGTCACTGCTTTCATCTTCCTCCTCCTCATCTAGAAGCTCTTCAAAGAATGCATCGTTTCTTCTTATAGCCGCCTTTAGTGCCTTTGAATACTCGTAATGTTTTTCATCAACAAAGTAATTAAAGTCTTCTAAAATGGTTTAATAATGTTCGTTTTGTTGTAGGCGTTGGGCATATTTGAATAGTCTCATAAACAGTTGTTTAAGTCGACGCTTATAAATGGGTCGAAAGTCATCACTTGCTATGTCACGCGCATCTTCAAGCCCTTGTTCTTCATATTCTGAAACCTTTTCTTGAAATTTGGTATCATATTCATCGTAGACTTCTTGAACCATATCATACCGAACAGAGTCTGTTTCTGACTCACTTTCAGAGTCTGTTTCTGACTCACTTTCAGAGCTGCCGTCATTATCACCCTCAACACAATGTTCCATATGTTTGAACAAAGCTTCTTGACTGTTGTATAACGCACCACATTCTGTACAAGCATGTGCATTCTTTTCAGTCATGTTGACGCTTTGACTTTCCATAGAAGACTCATCTAAAATTTCAGTGATAGGTCGTTTCACAGGGTTTTCAATATCTATCTCCAATTCTTCTTCTTCTGAAGTGTGAGCATTCTTTAAGTGTCTTTTAAGACTTTGTGGCCAATTGTAAGATTTCAGACAAATGTTGCATTTATACATCCTTTCGGTTCAACATACACTTTTCAAGTGATGAAAAAGCCTTTAAACATAGCCTTATATACAACTTGTTGAACAACATGTTGAACATGTTCAACATGTTGTTGAACATGTTGTTGAACATGTTGTCTACGCCTAGGGGAGTTTAATGACGTCATTGGAACAGGCGCGTGCTTAATCAAAAACTGTTTCAGCAGAATTTATTGCTGTTTGATATGAATGAAATGCATGTCTCACTCTTCCTTTTATGCTACTTAGATGTAATCAAAATATGGTGTGTAACTCGTCAAAAATGTCAAACTTGTTAAAATTGCTAAAATTGCTGAGTCAGCAATTTTAACAAGTTTGACATTTTTGACGAGTTACACACCATATTTTGATTACATCTAAGTAGCATAAAAGGAAGAGTGAGACATGCATTTCATTCATATCAAACAGCAATAAATTCTGCTGAAACAGTTTTTGATTAAGCACGCGCCTGTTCCAATGACGTCATTATGACGTCATTATGACGTCATCATTATGACGTCATAATGACGTCATTGGAACAGGCGCGTGCTTAATCAAAAACTGTTTCAGCAGAATTTATTGCTGTTTGATATGAATGAAATGCATGTCTCACTCTTCCTTTTATGCTACTTAGATGTAATCAAAATATGGTGTGTAACTCGTCAAAAATGTCAAACTTGTTAAAATTGCTAAAATTGCTGAGTCAGCAATTTTAACAAGTTTGACATTTTTGACGAGTTACACACCATATTTTGATTACATCTAAGTAGCATAAAAGGAAGAGTGAGACATGCATTTCATTCATATCAAACAGCAATAAATTCTGCTGAAACAGTTTTTGATTAAGCACGCGCCTGTTCCAATGACGTCATTAAACTCCCCTAGGCGTAGACAACATGTTCAACAACATGTTCAACAACATGTTGAACATGTTCAACATGTTGTTCAACAAGTTGTATATAAGGCTATGTTTAAAGGCTTTTTCATCACTTGAAAAGTGTATGTTGAACCGAAAGGATGTATAAATGCAACATTTGTCTGAAATCTTACAATTGGCCACAAAGTCTTAAAAGACACTTAAAGAATGCTCACACTTCAGAAGAAGAAGAATTGGAGATAGATATTGAAAACCCTGTGAAACGACCTATCACTGAAATTTTAGATGAGTCTTCTATGGAAAGTCAAAGCGTCAACATGACTGAAAAGAATGCACATGCTTGTACAGAATGTGGTGCGTTATACAACAGTCAAGAAGCTTTGTTCAAACATATGGAACATTGTGTTGAGGGTGATAATGACGGCAGCTCTGAAAGTGAGTCAGAAACAGACTCTGAAAGTGAGTCAGAAACAGACTCTGTTTGGTATGATATGGTTCAAGAAGTCTACGATGAATATGATACCAAATTTCAAGAAAAGGTTTCAGAATATGAAGAACAAGGGCTTGAAGATGCGCGTGACATAGCAAGTGATGACTTTCGACCCATTTATAAGCGTCGACTTAAACAACTGTTTATGAGACTATTCAAATATGCCCAACGCCTACAACAAAACGAACATTATGAAACCATTTTAGAAGACTTTAATTACTTTGTTGATGAAAAACATTACGAGTATTCAAAGGCACTAAAGGCGGCTATAAGAAGAAACGATGCATTCTTTGAAGAGCTTCTAGATGAGGAGGAGGAAGATGAAAGCAGTGACGAAGAAAGTGATATGGATGCCAGTGAACAGAGTGAAGCAGATGAAGAAAAATAGACTTACTTGACTAAACATTTATAATAAAGACTTTGTAAATCAATAAATGTTATAATATTGTTATAGATTTAAGCTGTATATATTTAAGTGTATTTAAGTGTATTTAAATGTATTAATAAACCTATTCAACATATGTCTTATTTTTTCTTTGCTTGAACTACAACTTGTTGAACAACTTGTTAAACAGCAAGTGTTGAACATGTTCAACATGTTCAACATGTTGAACATGTTAAACTTGTGCAACAACATGTTGAACATATTGAACGTATTCAATAACATGTTGAACATATTGTTGAACATGTTGAATATGTTCAACTTGTTGAACATGTTGAACATGTTATTAAACATGTTGAACATGTTCAACTTGTTGAACATGTTGAACATGTTGTTGAACATGTTGAACATGTTGAACATGTTCAACTTGTTGAACATGTTGTTGAACATGTTGAACATGTTGTTGAACATGTTGAATATGTTGAACATGTTCAACAACATGTTGAACATGTTGAACAACAGCTTGTTGAAGAATTGTTGTACAATTGCTAAACAACTTGTTGAACCATAGTTTGACGTAAAAATAATTCAAACACATGTTTGAATGGTGGGGGGCGCGCGCCATTCCAATAACCCACCTATGCACAAACTACTGTAAACGAAAACATCAACCTGAATCCAACGGTGAAATTTTCATGCAAATCCGTCAACCATAGCGGAAGTTATCCCACTTTTTACAAAATTAAAAATTGTGGTAAATATCAACACAGCCAGCTGCGCAAATAGCCTATAACCACTTAATGTTAAAACTAGATATAAAACTGAATCAAACAGTGAAAGTTTCATGCAAATCCGTCAATCATAACAAAAGTCATTCCACTTTTTACAAAATTAAAATGGTGGTAAATATGCACACAGCCAGCTGCGCAAATAGCCTATAACCACTTAATATTAAAACTAGATATAAAACTGAATTAAACAGTGAAAGTTTCATGTAAATCGGTCAATCATAACAAAAGTTATTCCACTTTTAACTTGTCATTTTTAAGGTGAATTCATGATGCATACAGCTAGCTACGCAACCAGTCCATGACTATGTGAAAACTAGATATAAAACTGAATCAAACAGTGAACGTTTCATGCAAATCGGTCAAGTATAACACTTAGGGTCACACTGCAACTCCAAGCAGCTAGACACTGCTGCCTCAGAAAAACAACAAAGCCAGACACCGCTGTCTACGTTGTTTATGACGAAGTCTGATTACGCAGTCTGATTACGCTGGCTATAGATGACGCAGTCTGATTACACTGATGACGAAATGCTGCTGCTGATGATTGCAGGTTGTAGGACGCCATTTTTTTCTCTAAGTAAACACTGCATTTCAAACAAAAACAAACAAAAAAAAGTAAATAAACGAATAGTGGAGTACAAAGAGCAACATAAGCAAAACATTTTATCATGGTGTTGGTATGTATGCATGAGAGTGTGGGGGAAAAAAAGTTGCCATCAGAAGGTTAAAATACCTATACGGCTTATGAAACGCTCAGTCGTGGTGTTGGTGTGTGTGGAGAGAGAGTGTGAGGGGAAAAAAAATTGCCATCAGAAGGTTAAAATACCTATGCGGCTTATGAAACGCTCAGTCGTGGTGTGTGTGTGTGTGTGTGTGTGGAGAGAGAGAGAGTGTGTGAGGGGTGGGGGGGAAAGGTTGCCATCAGAAGGTTGAAATACCTATGCTACTTACGAAATGAAACGCTCAGTCGTGGTGTGTGTGTGTGTGTGTGTGTGTGTGTGTGTGTGTGTATGTGTGTGTGTGTGTGTGTGTGTGTGTGTGTGTGTGGGAAATGAAAAAAAAAAAAAAAAAAAAAGAAGTTTGTTTATAAAGTTTCAATGAGTTTCAATTATGCAAATAACCAAAGTTGGTTTACAAATTTTGTTTACAAAGTTTGTTTATAAAGTTTGTTTACAAATTGTGTTTACAAAGTTTGTTTACAAAGTTTGTTTACAAAGTTTCAATGAGTTTCAATTATGCAAATAACCAAAGTTTGTTACAAATTTTGTTTACAAATTTTGTTTACAAAGTTTGCTTACAAAGTTTGTTTACAAATTGTGTTTACAAAGTTTGTTTACAAAGTTTATTTACAAATTGTGTTTACAAAGTTTGTTTACAAAGTTTGTTTACAAAGCTTGTCTACAAAGTTTCAATGAGTTTCAATTATGTAAATAACCAAAGTTTGTTTACAAATTTTGTTTACAAAGTTTGTTTACAAATTTTGCTTACATTGTTTGTTTACAAATTTTCAATTATGTAAATAAGTCAAGTTTGTTTACAAAGTTTGTTTACAAATTTTGTTTACAAAGTTTGTTTACAAATTTTGTTTACAAAGTTTGTTTTCACAGTTTGTTTACACAGTTTGTTTACAAAGTTTGCTTACAAATTTTGTTTATAAAGTTTGTTTACAAAGTTTGTTTACACAGTTTGTTTACAAAGTTTCAATTATGCAAATAACTAAAGTTTGTTTACAAAGTTTGTTTACAAAGTTTGTTTACAAAGTTCACTTTTTATTTATAAACTTTCAATAAACACTTACCGAAATAGTTGTCACTGGATGCCATCCCTGGATCTGATGTGATCCAATTGTAGTTCTACAACTTTTGCTCCCTTGCTCCACTTACTGATATGACTGTCACAATGATTATGACGTCACAATCATCCGTTCCTATGCAGTGGTTCTCATAGAGGTCATGTCGTTTCTTAATTCTTTGTATGCAGTGGCTCTCATAGAGGTCATGTCGTATATTAATTCTTTGTGTGCAGTGAAACTGTCCTTTCCTATCTACTATTGATGTTTCAGAACGCTAAGAAAAGGAAAACATACTGCGGAACAAACAGAACACATTGAGGTTTCAGAACGCTAAGAAAAGGAACAGCAGAAGGAACACATACTGCGGAACAAACAGAACACACTGAGGCTTCAGAACGCTAAGTAAAGGAACAGCAGAAGGAACACATACTGCGGAACAAACAGAACACATTGAGGTTTCAGAACGCTAAGAAAAGGAACACATACTGCGGAACAAACAGAACACATTGAGGTTCCAGAACGCTAAGAAAAGGAACAGCAGAAGGAACACATACTGCGGAACAAACAGAACACATTGAGGTTTCAGAACGCTTAGAAAAGGAACAGCAGAAGGAACACATACTGCGGAACAAACAGAACACACTGAGGTTTCAGAACGCTGAGAAAAGGAACAGCAGAACGAACACATACTGCGGAACAAACAGAACACATTGAGGTTTCAGAACGCTAAGAAAAGGAACAGCAGAAGGAACACATACTGCGGAACAAACAGAACACATTGAGGTTTCAGAACGCTGAGAAAAGGAACAGCAGAAGGAACACACACTGCGGAAGAAACAGAACAATTTAATTGAGGTTTCAGAACGCTAAGAAAAGGAACAGCAAATGGAACACATATTACAGAACAAAGAAATATACTGAGGTTTTTGAACTCTTAGAAAAGGAACAGATGAGGAATCATTCATTTTTTAAAAAAATGCTTAGTCGCAAAGTTAATAATTAAAGTATCAATTTAAGGTCTATTTGAGCTCGCAACGTCCTTGGACCAATTTCTAACGTTTCTGTACATTGTGGCTTATGGTTTTGCCTTTCTGACGAAGGCACAACGTTGCATCTTGCTTGGCGTAAAAATGTGCAAGTTTATGTGAAGGTCAGCAAATAAAAAACAGTGTATTCTGTTGTTAGAAAATCCCTAGTTGCGTAGTAACGAGGATTTCTGGCAACCCCTACAAAACAGTATACTATATTATACGTATTTAATATCTAAAATGCATGGGCAAAATGGGCATCTTTTCTCGGACGCATAATAAACGTATAAAATATGCGCATTTCTAGAACCATAATTATGCGTATAAAATGCGTGGAAAAAAGATGCCGCATATTATACGTGTATTTTCCCACGTATAATATGCGCATATCCAAGAAAGTTTATTACACATATAAAATACGCGGGAAAATATATGCCGATTTTCAATACGCATATTACATTTATTCTTCCTATGCATATTGTACGCGTATCTAGGGACGCATATTATGCATATATTTTGCATGGTAAAAAAAAAAGATGCCCATATTTCAAACGCATAATAAACACATTTTTACTCACGTGTATAAGACGCATATTTTAGAACGTTTATTACACGCATTTTCGCCCATGCATATTATGCGTGGAATATGTGACGCATATTAAGCATATATTTTGCGTGGGAAAACAGATGCCCATATTTGATGCGCATATTATGCGAATATTTTCACACTTATATTACGCGCATATCTAGGAACGTTTATTACACGCATTTTTGCCCATGCATATTACGTGTGTAATATGTTATTTTTATTGAGTAGGAAAAAATATGTCCTTATTTGACACGCATAATAGGCGAATTGTTTACACTTACATTACACGCGTATCTCGCATCGTGTATTATACGTATTTATCAAACATCACATTCATATGCATACCAAATGCATAGCAAAGGTCGTGTAAAATGCATTGTTTTTCGTGCGTAATACACATCTTGGGCATTCCTCTGTATGCCTTATTTATAATATACGTAGAATTCCCCACTACTAAAATGCATGGGTAAATGAACGCATATTATATGTGTATTATGGTTATGAATTCCCACGTAAAATTTCATTAAAAGTCATTTGTATATTACACGTATATTTTACGTGGGATTTCCCATGTAAAATACACGTATGTAGTGCGTGAAAATTTCCACGTGGTAAATGCATGGGAAAATATGTGCATATTATACGTAGTCTGGCAATATGGGCCCATTATCGCAGACCGGAAACAGCCTCCATTGAGCGATAATATATTTTAATTTTACTAAATGCTGCATATTTTGGTGGAGGGCTGCCTATTTTAATATAATAGAAAGTATGACATTGGAATACCAATTTCAGGAAAATTTTATGCTGAAAATTGTTTTAAGGAGTACTTGATAACTGCACTATAATGATAAAGGTTCTTGTGCATAATACATATCGGAAAGAGTCTCAAACTCCCCTAAATCCAACGTAACTAGATGGGAATTTCCCCCAACAAAAGCACATTTTGTATGCATGGGTACGTGGAAATACCTACATATATTATGCATAGTCCCCATGTGGGACATTTGTGAACAAACTCTGAAATGCATATAAAATAAGTTTAAAAAATGCGTAAAATCCGTCTAATATCCGTGGAAAAAACACGTGTAAAAGGCGTTTAATTATTGATGGGAATTACGTGTAAATTGCGTATAAAATGCGTATAAAATGCGTATAAATTTTTACGTGGGAAATTTGCGTATTTCATGCACATTATCGATGAGCAAAATGGCCAAAATATACGTATATTACACCTAACTTGCCCATTTTACCCACGTATTTTACACACGTATAATACCCGCTAAAATTTTGTCGGGACAGAACACACTGCTTTTCATCTTTCAACTGATATAAAACAGGATTCTGTTGAAACATTGTCATGTTTTCTGTTGTATATAAACCATGAATAGGAGTTGATTCGTGAAAAATAATACACGGAGGGTGGGTGTCATAGCCATCCGAGATTTATTATGTTTCATGGATCAACTACTTTGAATGATTTATCTTATTTAAACCCCATTACGTGATGTTGTTTGTGTTATGAGAAATATTAAGATTGTTTTAATTGTTTCAGGCTAATTATAATGTCTTTTGTTTTAAACATAACACACAGCTAATATGAAAAGAAATGTCAACCACTAAACAACTCACAGCGTAATATACTCCTTGAATTTAATAGGTAAAGGAATCACTCTATTAAAGCAAATGGCTAGTATTAACCCATCACTTTAGAAATCTTGGACAGAAGATGACAAGGATAGACCCAAAAGCGGATACTTGTGATGAGAGACAAAAATAGCTCAATACTAACAAATAGAATATGCTGTACCAAATGAGCGGTTTAATCTGAAAATGAAATTAGTGAAAAATAATGGCATTTTAGATACTGGCATGATTTCGTCAGGGCTGTTCCGGAAATACTAATCATTATTGGAAATATGTGGAATTAATTTTTTAAATGTTTCATTTCGTCAGTTCAACTCAGTTGTGTGTCGGTTAAGACGCCTGACAGGTAATCGAAGGATCTCCAGTTCGAATCCAGACCGCCACATCTTATACGAGCTCACAGATTAAACGTTCACTAAACCTTTTCGCAAGGGACTCTTGTGTCTTTGAATGAGAAAGCATACGAATGGGCCAACTTAAGATACCTTTCTGATAATGGATTGAAGCATAGCTTTGCAACCCTGAAAACACGCTGAAGACAATGGAAAAATTATCAACAATGTTTTAAAAACTAATAAAATTTAATAACGACCAGACTACTAGCTTGATATTTCGCCTGCTATGTATAAACCAGAGAGCAAATTTTGAGGAACAGAAAAAACTAGATACTATGGTGTTCGTGAAGGAAAAGATTTATGAGGAAAAAGTCAGTTCCTCTTTTTAACTAATTCTTCATCGAAGGAAATGCATGTTCCTTAATGTGGCCACTTAATATAAATGCGAGCATTAGAAGAACATTATTCTCATATAATTTTGAATAAAGAGATTTTGTTATATACAATTATCCGTCGTGGCTTTGCTTTTGTACACTTAATAGTTTAAGGTCATTGGGTGTACCCTGTGAATAATGTCATTCCAGCAATATAGATGCTCTGATACCAAAAAGCACACGCTTGGGCTAGGGTTGATTAACGATGCTGTAGTGAAATGCGAATTGACATAATGAAACTACTTTATGTTTGCAATTTTTATCAATGAATTAATTAATAAATTTTTAAACAAACTCGACTCTTAAATATGAAGTGTGACCTTAATTGAGCTCCTACAATGCTAAGTTAACCTTCTGTAAATTTATCGACATTGATTCAAAAATGCAGGTCCAGCTTAAGAACAAAACAGCATCATCACAGCACTTTTAAAGAAACCATTTTGAAGAAAAAATGGCTTTGGCTTCAATCTAACTTTGATCCCGACGGTCAAGGTCAAGTAAATTTGCGGATTTGGCGAAACCTTCCCACTTGCCACATTTGTATCTAAATTTCACCTTCTTGCATCAAATAGTACAAAGAAGTTGTCTGAAAACCAGACAAACAAAAAAAAATGGGGAAAAGGAAGATACTTCCAGAATAACTATGAGCTTATTCCCAATTGGAGATGAAGTTTCCAACTGGGAATAATAAAAGTTGCCTTGTGCCCCATCCGTCTATTCCACATTTATAATCCCATCCCTTATCCATTGTCCTTCAGGTTGTAATATTAGAACAAATTTAAGATAAACACAAAAAACTTCTACTCATACTACAAATCCTGCCCAATCCCTGACGTATGACCGGAATATACAACGGAAGTTTCGTATTTTGTTTCCTCGTTTTGGCGAAACGGGCCAAAATATTGGCCAAAAAGGCTAAATTTAATAAAAATGCTACTCTGACTACAAATCCAGCCCTATCAATTTGAAATTTGATAGGAGTTTACATCAGGAGTTTCTTCACTAGGCTTTCATATTGTTTGGCGATTAGGGAAACATTAAACAAAAAATGCTACTCTTATTGCAGTTATGGGTCAACATTTTCTTAAATGTAAAGGTTTTTAAAATGATCTCAGGGGTTCAGTAGGATTTCAGTAATTTGCTCCTTTTGGACTAAAATTGGCCATTATAGTATATAAATAGATATATTTATGAAAACAAAACTATTCATCCTACAAATTCAGTCTTTGAAATTTGACAGGACGTTGAATCAACGTTGGATAGACGTCGCACTCGACTTTAGATCGACGTCGGGGTTTGGTTGAATATGTAAGTCTAAACAACGTCTGCCTGCCGACGTTGCATAGACGTCGATTATGTATCGTCTGATCAACGTTGCGAATAGGCTGCAAATATAAGTGGAAACAACGCCCATTTCCCGTTGTTGTATAGACTTCGGAAAAATGTTAATCTATAATCTCGATCTAGAAAGTGATAATAATAAGGTGTATTAGTAACCCTCCATCAAGATATCCCCACTGTTTGGTCATCCAGCTTCCATTTCCGTTGAGCGATAATACAATGAGAATCTGATTTGGTTGTGATCCCGAACTACGTCGCTTTTTCTACATCTATACAAGATGTCGCTTAGACGTTGATGTATGGCCGCGACCAAGTCACAACCAAATTGCAACCATATTTAATGTTGCGGTTGTGTCGGGTCGGCATCACAGCGTCATATCGACGTAAGAATATTTACTGGACAAACAGAGTTAGGGCATTCCACTATAGCAACGCAAGGGAAGACTAAGTGTTCCAACCGAATTAAGCTGACGTGATGTCTGTTTAATTTTCAACATTTAGGTAATTTAGGAGCTTGTCGTTTTGTTTCATCTTTACCCAGGAATTCGGCTAGGCTTTCTCTTTATTTCGCTAAACAAATATATGTGTGATAAAAAAATTGCAATTATATTGTGTTATATTGTTTGTTTATATGAACATTTCATAAGGAGTGGACTGAAATATGCTAGTGCGTTGTATGCTGTATTAGCATGGGGCGGTATATAAACAGATTTTCCTGACTCGATAAGGCTCAAAAGAAAGATATTATTGAGTCATTGGTATTCAGACGGGTCTGAATAAAAGATTTAAAATAGCTATAAATCAAGGTACAATTGTCTTTCAGCATTTCACATCTCATGAAAAAGCAATGTGATTAAAATATAAGCTAATTCGTACTTTCTCACCTTTCCGAGGGATGCGTTGTGTGTAGTTATTTAGATAAAATGTAGAGAAATGACAGTTAAAACATCGAAGCTCTTATTTTCATAATGTGCTCTTATACGCACATTAAAATTTAAGCCACAACCAGAGCTTTTACAAAATGCTTTTAATAGTATTCTGCTTCCTTTACAGCCTACGTTAGAGTATGTTTCTAGTAAAATAGAACTTCACTGCCTTTGTACGCTTTTATAAAATTTCTTCAGACCTAATTTAACCCAACAGGTATAAACCTTAAAACGTTTCAGCAAATTATAGGTAAATACAAATCAGTTTCTTATATATGAAAAAGCGTGTGAGAGGGTGTGTTTGTATTGGAGAGGATGCGACTGACGGCGTGAAGCAGAAAGTTGCATCGCGGTGATGCATGCTTAAGACAGTCACAGTAAACTTTGAATTCAACAAATTTGAAAAATATGATCAGGCCGCGAAGAAAAATGGTCATCTTTCTCTACCAGATTTTACATAACCTTTTCTATGTATTTTCTCGAAAGCCAGCCAGTCGTAGATGCGTTAAAATTGTGATAACCCCTCATTGTTTTGGCTTTTGTATACAAATATGGATGACTGGTTTTATAAAACGTACAAATCACAGAACACTATATTATCGTTTTTTTTCATTTAAAATTTCGAAGGGTTTAAAATGTTTCTTGCAAGATAATGAAAAGGTTAAGATAAATTTGTTCACTGAAAAGCCAAAAATTTCTTTTGCCTTCCAGATATTTTTGTACTTCAAAATTCAATTTTTTGTGACCCAGTCGGGAGATGAGAAACAAGTTAATTGTTTACTTAACCTAATAGTTTGATTTGTGGATATATGTCTGCTCTCTCTTGTCAGTCCCAAGTGCCTATGTCCGAGTGTCTAATTTATTGCATAGAATGAAAAATAAACTTAATCGAGATATAAAAAAAGCAATATGTATTTGGTGAAAAGGTTATATTTATTTTTAAAACGTATCTGTCATACGAACTTGCGCAAGTAAGAACGGTCAGTTGAAGGACTAGAGAGTGCAAAAACAAGACAAAAACTTATGAATTGAGTAATTTTAGTAATTTGGTTGCCGTACTAAAGAGGAGAAAAAGTAGTTGTTAGTCCCAGCTTTGTTTGGATCAGCCACAGCGTATTTTATGTTTTAAACGTAGATAAGCTTTAAAAAGCTGCAAATGCCAGTCATCTGCGACTATTTCTGCTGCTGCACAGCAAGTACAACCTGTACTTGGTGAACTACCTTTCCGTTGTCAGTGCAGTTACAGAGGTAATTTGCAAGGATATTTACCATGGAAAGGGCTCTACTTTCACCAACAAATGTCAGCAAACCAGTTTCCAAATAAACATGGCAGTAATGACACTGTGTGATATTAGTGGGAAGTTTGAAAAACAACATGGGCTGTTGTTTTGAGAATCAAAATCAAATTTTGGCAACCCACAAGAAGACTTCGTTGATTCCGTTGAATATCTTTTACATAGAGGTGCATTATTGCAAAAAATGTGTGTCTCAATGCGTCAAGGACATTAGTAGTATTCCTAAGGAAAGCAAAAAAAAATAAAATTTATAATAGATCTTCGCCAACTATTTCAAAAACGAAGATATGGATACTGTTTACAAATATTTTGGGCCTAATGACAAGTTAATTTCTATTAACCTGACTTGCGGGTTCCAACATACAATCTTTTTGGGAATGATTGGATGTTTATTACGTTTGAAAGGAACTGCCTTTCGGACTTAATGTCAGTCTACGGTTTTTCATTCACTGTACTTGTTTTGTCAAATATGTGCGTTTGGTTGCTAATATCCTTCGGGACTGCATTGTGATGCTCGGATCGGCCAGTTCGGTTTGTAGTGCTAAGAATTATCGCCCCTCGAGAGGCCACTTTTTGTTTCTAGGGGTGGGGGTTGTGATTCTCAAAAAGTCTGTCCTTTGGGTAGGTGGAAGACCGAGTCCAAAAAATATATAGACACGGTATTGTATGGTAATGAATTCTAGGTATTCGGCTAAATAGTATTGATCTCGTTGACTCATTATATTATTACAGTCTAGCTTGAATTTTCCGGTAGGACTTTTTATTCTGTAAAGAAATGGCATATTGCAATAATAAAGCAAAACGGAGTATAACAAGTATTCTTGAATGGCGGAGATTCTTTCACACTGTAGCTAGTTAGGGTTGCATTTTACGTATATCGATTTACGTCACAGTAAATAGAAATGTTAAGGATGCGAAGGCATTGATATATTTAAAAACACTGCTTGTATAGAGGAGATTTATATTAAAGACAGTCTGAGTGTTAACTGCTACACACAGGGTAGCATAGAATTGTCTTGAAAATGAAATTTGGTGTATGAAAATAAAGCCCACTTATTACACGTTTAGTTTTGACTGAAAGATATCATAATCCAGTACATAAAACTGTTATTTTTTACCTTATGATCCCATGTTATTATCGTTCATTTGCTGAGCTAACTGCAGAGTTCGTTCTCGGGTATGACGTAGTTTGGAAAGTAATTACACCATTACATGCTGTAGAGCTACTAGCGCACGTGCCGTTACTTCCACAAAGAACTTCACTTAGATAAATTTTCTCCCGACAATAAAAATCACTTAGGTGAGTTCTCTCCAGATAATGAACCTCACTTGGGTAAACCTCTCTCTAAATTTATTCCCAAAAGTGTACTGGTACAGGTACTTCAATGAATAACGCATGTAACAAGACGGAGACTGAGCGCCAAGTATAATTAGTAAGCTGCCGACCTATTAAACAGGAGTACATATGTACACGAAAGGCCAGGGGTGATAACGCGTAAATCGCATTGAGCTTTACATAAAAACGGAATAAAATGATATCATTGTTATATACAAATACGAGGTAAACGCAACGGACAATACCAGAAAGAAACTTAAACACAAACTTATAGATACTTAAATATATGCCCATGCTCAAATGTTATTAAGGCAGTACGAAACACATTTCCGATTGCACAAGGGCCAGATACAATAATTCCGGGGAGCCACCCGCGTATCAACTGGTTGCCATGAATGTACAAGACTTTCTGAAACAGCCTGTAAGATCGAAGTGCTAATTAATTAAATTAATTAATTAAAATACTAACAATTTTAACCAAACACAGAGAACAGTTCTTTTTGTGGGAAAGACGGAATACTGAATGAAAGTAACCCTTTTTAGCAAATTTGGCGAGAATCTCGTCTTTCCTCAACATTACGTCCACCCTTTCCACTCTTTCTATGAACACACACGGCAACACATATGATACAAAGTGGCACCTGGGTAATAATAAATGGTGTATACTAAATCTTTCACTAACAAATGAACAAAATATGGCAGTCAATATAGAATGAGAAAGTTCTTTACAAACAACTATTATTTTTACATGTGACTTGCTTTACCAACCGACAGAATATGGCTTAAATTTTCAATCGAAACCGCAATAAACTTTTATCTTAAACCAGAAAGAAAATATATCGAAAATAATGGAGCAAATAGTATTAAAGTGTTGTCTGAAAGCTTGTGTAAGACTGCAAATTCCAAATTGTAAACAATATCCATGTTAACAATGGATTAAAACCATGTCCAAAGATATAGAAAGTTGCACCCTAAATATTGGTTAAAAATGTAGGTACTTCAAGATTTATAATGGAGCACGTCAAGGTGACTCTTTGTCGGGACTTCTGTTTATGTTAGTAAATGAAATTTAGCCTTAACCATCCTAGAGAATAAACATATAAAAGGAGTAAAAATAGATTAAATAATAGTTGCACTAATTCCATTTGCGGATGATTTAACTAAAATGACACCTGATACTGTAGAAATGCTCTCAACGTATTCTCTTTCTGTTACTATTATTCCGGTTTAAAAGTTAAAACATAAATAATGCAAGTTGGTAAGGAAATTCAAAGATATAGTTATATAGTTATACCACAAACTTTTATATTAATATGGACTAAGGTCCAATTAAATCATTGAGCATGTATTATTATAATGATGTCGACGAAATGGCAGAGCTAAACTTGCGCTTTAAATTGCAAGATTTCAATTTAAAAAAAAACCTTGGACCGAAGGTCGCGGTTACATAAAAGGTAATATAACTATCATAAAAACAATTAGCAATCCCTAAACTAATATACAT
Organism: Protula sp. h YS-2021; assembly: GCA_949752745.1. Classification (NCBI taxonomy): domain Eukaryota; kingdom Metazoa; phylum Annelida; class Polychaeta; order Sabellida; family Serpulidae; genus Protula; species Protula sp. h YS-2021. The sequence continues at coordinate 57,485 of CATKHT010000100.1, read as the reverse complement.
TATAAATATTACGAACAATCCAAAATGGTTTCGCGATTAAATCTATGGAGGCCTAAAACAATTTATGTGGGGAAAGAAACAACATACGACACAAAATGCAATACTTATACAAGAGTACAGTAAGGGTGGACTACGGAAACTACACCTATCAAGTTTCTTAAATACACAAAATTGTTTGGGTTAAGCGTTTATATAAAATGCAAGGTAGCTTTTTATAGGCATTTATGTCTAAGTATCTACCATATCTGCCGTTTCATGTCATAGTTTCCTTATCAATAAATCCCACAACTTTGATAAAATCAGTTCTAAAATTTTACCACGACATTTTCCACAGATATTTTATTCAAATGTGAAGAACTGGCATTTACTACAATTTATTAACTTGTTTGTCTATTTAGTTCCGCACCGAAAACACTGTTGTTTACAAACTGCAGTCCCGGTGAGGCGGAATGCTGGGCAATTGCTGTTGCGTATCACGTAGGTGTGCGTAACGATATTGCGCACACGCACGTATTTCGCACACCTACATAATTCAGAATATTAAAAAAAAAGAAAACAGTTTGGCTCTTGGGCTTGCAGTGTTTGGAAGTCTTTTCATAATACAGGTCCATGCCGAACTCAGCTGAAACCAATTGTTTCACACAAGTACTATTATTATTATTATTATTATTATTATTATTATTATTATTATTATTATTATTATTATTATTATTATTATTATTATTATTATTATTATTATTATTATTATTATTATTATTATTATTATTATTGTTGTTGTTGTTGTTGTTGTTGTTGTTATTACTATCATTATTATATGTGGCTAATGTGACAGATGATTTTCTATTGCATCGTGCACCTCGAATGAACAATGCAGCTGGTTTAAAAGCTACAGAAGAATTAGGCCAAGACGTAAATATTAAGAACGTTAAAAAGCCATCGTGTGACGTAAATGCGGGAATGACTGATGATAGTTCTGTTTTTACATAAGATGCGATATTTAAAATATACATTTAGGTTTTACACAGAAAAATATACAGACATAAGAATTATATATATGTATGTATTGGCGTGCTATTGTGATTCCCGCACTTTGTACTAAATGCAACTTTATACACTAATTTATATGTAAAAGAACTTAATAATTCATATTTTATTATTATTATTATTATTATTATTATTATTATTATTATTATTATTATTATTATTATTATTATTATTATAATTATTATTATTATTATTATTATTATTGTTGTTGTTGTTGTTGTTGTTGTTGTTGTTGTTGTTGTTGTTGTTGTTGTTGTTGTTGTTGTTGTTGTTGTTGTTGTTGTTGTTGTTGTTGTTGTTGTTGTTGTTGTTGTTGTTGTTGTTGTAATTCAAAAGGTTTAGGTTATATTCAAGTTTTTTTTTCAAACTCTCGCCATTCATATATATTACAGTTCGTATATATCGCACATCGTTAATTTATCTAATATGTGGTGCAGGTATCTTAACCAAATAGCATTGAAAAACAAATACTGATTGGCCTTGAAAAACAGCTTTTTCAGTTTAAAAATATATAATTTCATAGTAAAGTGTATTACTGAATTGTAAAGCAACTAAGATATATTTCTAGTTATTTTAAAGTTCTTTTTTATAAGATCACAACTGTGCGAGGCGGCTTTGTGGAACTGTATCAAGACGTAATGATAGATTGTTTATTTTCCCTGCATGTCTATTTATGTTCAACTGCACATGCTGTTGGTGTCGCACTCAAAAGGGCAACATGACACCTCCTCACCCTCTTATCTAAGACTAATACTTTAAACTATTGAGTTAGATTTCACTGTGAATTAGGGCTGTTCTGCTACCAACTTAAGATTTATTCTTTATCTCATTATAGAATAAGGCAAAATTGTGTCTTCAGAAATGCATCTTAAACTAAGCATGATGAAATTAATTATCAGCTGGACAATTTGAGTATTTACTTTTTTCCATATTATTGGTAATGGGGGCGACACAAGAATAAATTAAATATTTAACTGTCGGCTTAAACTGCATTCACAAATCATTCAAACTAGTCTGTTAAGCAACTAAATACCTATCTCTAAAGTTATTTAAGCAAAAATCAGTTACGTCTAAGCTTCTTCACGAAACGTACGTTAGGCTTAGATTTTATGCTTACCTAATAAAGAAAGTATTTAAAAGCGAGGTTTAATTTCCAAACGTGATTATATTCATCACACTAAATTACAGCGGCTGAAAACTTCAACTGTAAATTTACCGTACCTTTAACGTTGCTGCAAACTATAATAAACGCAGCACTTGCATAACAGCAAAAAAAAAAGAAATTAAAAATTAAATAAATAAATATTAAATAAATAAAAAAATAACATCAAAACTTTACCAGATACTGTGACATAACTAAACGGATCGACACAAAACATCAAAGTTAGTCTTCAATTCCATACTTGTTTGGCGCTGGGCTATCATTTTTTATTTCAAAGGGAGAAATGGTGTTTGAAGTGCTCGGGAAAAATACTGGAATTTGAACTTTCACAGTATATCTACGAGAAGTCATCGGTTTTATCGCTAACTGGTTTAATTATAGGACTAGAACTTTTGCTAGATGGCGCTTTGCTACTTGGCATCGTAGCTCGGTCAGTACTCGATACTGGCACAGTGACTCTTGGCTTGGGAGCATGATCGCTCGGTTTTGATCTTCTTCAACTGGGTGTTGTGAAGAGCGGATCTTATCAAGATGGTGTGTCCAAATAATATTGCCCATAGAGACTTCGTACCGAATATCCAGTTTGTGTTTCTGTCGGTAATCACGTACGAGCAATTCCTGCCCAACACTGTAAGATTTTCCGGTGATTTGGTCTTTGATGTTTTCATTTAATTAGACGATATCTTTGAGATTGGGTTTCAACAAACCAAGTCGAGTTTTGATTTTGTCGTCCCACAAATAAAAATGTAGATAGGAATTTCAGGGTAACTATATGGGCACGTCGAAATTATAATAATCCTGAGTTTAAAAAATTGTAATCAATAATTATATACATGTATGCGCACAAAGTAAGACCAGTTTGAGCAGGTTGTCTGAAAAATCGGTATATAAAAACTCACTATTATTATTATTATTATGTTACGTAAATTGGGTTTTGATTTCACGCCCTATGAATAACGATGGCGGGGTCTCGTTGGTAGTTGCGTTTTTAGTTGAGCGATACATCAGTAGAAATTTTGCTACTTTTTCATGCATGGAATGAGGCTTGCGTTTCATCGACTTGAGACTAGATTTGAGAATTTGAACCATACGCTTTGCTAAACCGTTTCGCGATAGAAGGGCTCGTAGTTTTTTGAATGGAATGTACCATCGTCTGTACAGATAACATCACAAATTCAGTAGGCGCTAAACAATTCTTGAAGTACTTTGACATTTTCCGGGACGGTGACTTTTTTCATAATCCATACCTCTGGCCATCTGGAGTGTGAGTCGACTATTATGATGAACATGTGGCCTTGAAAAGGTCCTACGAAATCGATGTGGATCTTTTCCATGGATGACATGGCCATTCCCAAGGGTGAACTGTAGCTCTTGTTACAGTTTTGCTTATCTCTAAGCAACTTGGGCACATTTTCGCTTGCATTTCGATATTCTGTCGATATTGGGACACCAAATGTACGATCTAGCCATTGTTTTCATTTTTACCTTACCAGGATGGGCACTATGGAGTTCTTGCAGGAAGATTATCTGGAAGTTTTCTGGAATAACAACTCTGTTTCCAATCAGTAGACACTCTTGTGAAATGGGTAATTCTGATTCGTGTGAATGATAAGGGGAAGATTTTCTTCAACTTTTGCTGGCCAGCCATTTCTTGTAAACTCGTAAACTCGTGACAATACCTGGTCTTTTGATGCTGCCTGGGCAATTTGCTTGAATGAAATACAGAAGTTGTCGTGTAAGGCAGCGTAGAATATTGCTCTATCTTCTGATGAATTTTTTCTGGCCTACCGGTAGGGGTATTCTACTTAAACCGTCAGCGTTGGCGTGTTCACTTGTGAAATGCCTTTATTGGGATTGAAGACAGAAACCAAAACTTTGCAGTCGGTAACCAGAGTAAATTTTCAGACAAACAGATACTGGTTGACTTTCTTGATGCTCCAAACAATGCTGAGGGCCTCTCGATCGGTTTGACAATAATTTTATTCAGCTTTTGACAGTCTCCGAGATGCAAACTAATGGGTAGATATGTCAAATAACACCAGAAATACCTTTCGATGATGCGTCACAGGGCAGTCGAAGCGGCAATTTCGGATCATAATGGGCTAAAACGAGATCAGATGTGGTGAGATCTTTCGTTTTCTTGAAGGCCGTTTAGCATGTGTCTATCCATAGCCATTTCTGATTTTTGTGGAGCAACTTGTGCAATTTATGAAGTATTGTGGACAAGGTGGGTAGGAAGTGGTGGTAGCACTTCACCAGGGTGACCCAGCTTCGTAATTCAGAAATATTTTAATCGGAGCTGGCGCATCCGTAACTGCCTTGATTTTTTAATCGGTCTTGTGTATTCCGTCTTTGTCGACGATAAAGGCACAAAATTCAATGGAATCTTTAAAAAATTCACATTTGTCGGGGTTGACTTTAAGATCGTATTCGATTAATCGTTGAAATACTTTCTCGAGGGTGCGTAGGTGATCGTCATCGCCTGAACTGGTGATTATCATATCGTCCAAAATACACTGAACGCTTTTGATACTTAAAATTGTTCAATTGCGCGTTGTCAAATGGATGCAGCTGGGGAAATACCATACACCAGGCGGTTGAAAACAAAATGTCTGGGTGTTGAGTCAGGTATTTGCTCGATTTCTCGTCCACTACCATTTAAAAATACGCCGTTTTGAGGTCTAGTTTTGAAAATTCTCTCCGCCTACCAAGGTTGCTAACATGCTATCAATCGTAGGCAATGGGTACGAGTCAACGTTGAGCTGTGGATTGGCAGAGACCTTATAATCCCCGCATATATTGACAGATCCGTCTTTCTTCAGAATTGGGACAATGGTTGCAGCCCAATCACTCCATTCTACCGGTGAAAGGATTCCTTTACTCACCATGATGTATCATTCCTTGTTGACCTTGTCCTTCATTGCAAATGGGACCTGTCTGGGTTTGCACAATTTAGGGGTAGCTCCTTCCTTGAGGTGCAACTTCACAGTTATTCCTTTCAGCTCACCTAGGTCTTTGCTGAAACACTCACTGTACTTTTCCAGAAGATGGTCTAATTTCTTCTTGCCTTGAGTGAGCCGTATGGACTGGATTTCGTGCCAATTTAACTTGATGTGTCGGAGCCAATCTCTACCGAATAAAGGTGGGCCTCCCCCGTGAAGAATATACAGCCGCAAACAATATTCCTTACCTTCGTGTTTCACCAGAACAGTTACGTATCCCCCTGACCTTACACATTCTCCAGTATTGGTCTTCAAAACAGTTGTTCTCCGCAGCCGTAATTTACGAAGTTGGGGCTGGTAATCCCTTTCGATATTATCGAAAGCGCAGATCCTGTTTCAAACTCCATTTTCACAGCTTTTAGGACTGATCGTAGTGGATGCACGTTTGTTCTCGCTAGTGTTGTTTACATCGCAAACAACTTCCGTATAGCCGAAATCTGAATAGGAAGTGCTGTCGACATTCGATTCCTCACCTTCAGTGGTCATTTCATTGTCGCAGCATAGAAAACTTTCTGCTTTCGTTTTCGCTTCTTTAACTGGTCTGTTCCGATCTTGTTGCCTTCAGAAGTAGACTTACGGGGTTTCCTCCCTTGCATCTTCTCTTAATGTGGCCTTTCTTACCGCAGTTGTAGCATTTCTCGTCCTTAAAACAGCAATCCTCGGGACCATGGCCATTCCTTCTGCACCTGAAGCAACGATTTCCACCTTTCTTCTGTAACTTGTTAACACTTGTCGATGCTCTTTTGATCTCTGATGCATCCTTCATAGCCATTTGCATTCCTTGGCTTCTGGTAAGTCAAATTCTTCGCTGATAACAATATTTTCGGAACATTCTTTATACCACATACCAGTTGATCTCTGAGATGTTCTGCCAGCCGTTAGTCTAATTCTCAGTGCTCACTCAACATCTGGAGGACATCCACGTAATATGTCACCTACTCACCCGTCTGTTGTTGACGCTTGTAGAACCGGTATCTCTCTGCTTTCACGTTGGACTTGGGACTGAGATGCTCCTGCAGCAACTCGCCAATTTGCTCGAACGTTCTGGTCGATGGCTTGTCCTGTGAGCACAGGCTATGTAGCAAGGAATAGGTTTTCCCGCCAATCAGACCAAGAGTCACAACAATTTTTTTCTCATCGACCACGTCGTTGGCAATGAAATACTGCTCTAGCCTCTCTTTATGCAGCTCCCTCGTCAAAGGGACTCCAGTAGTCAACTTTAGCAAATACTCACTTTTTCATCTTGGGCACTATCCTCTGTGTCTTACTTTCCTACCGGATCTTCATAACCTCCTTGGTACATTGCAAAGCATTTTGCTCTTCGCCATTTGTTCTGTATGCGAGGTGGTTACGTGGAAACACTCCATAAAATTTAAATAGACGCTAACGCTATAGGCCACCATGTTTTATTTACAACGGGAAGTAACTGATTTCATATATATACACAACAATGTGGTTTAACCAATCCTTTCCAAACAACAATGGACTTCCGCCCTGAAGAACAAACGCAAACAGCAATTCTGACCATCCTATTCCACGGGCACAGTGACATAATCTTCGTGTTGAACACGCTGGCTTGTGTAGGTCTTGAACATCGCGTAGTAGTGTGAAAATAAGAGTTCTACCACACTGACAAGTAGTTAAGAAAATGATAGTAGTTAAAAAAAAGAGAGTTCCGAAACACCCTGAGTAGTATGAAAAGAAGAGTTCCACCACACTTTTGCGGTAGAACTCTTAAGAGTTCTACCACACTTTGTGACGTCATACTGTCTGGAAGTGACGTCATCATGTCTGGAAGTGACGTCATCATGTCTGGACCGGAAGTGACGTCACGATAAGCGTTAGGATAGGCGCGACCATCCATGACGTCATAATGAGGTCATAATGAGGTGATAAGAGTTCTACCACACTTTTGTGGTGGTTCTCTTAAGAGTTCCACCACACTTTGTGACGTGATACTGTCTGGACCGGAAGTGTTGTCTGGACCGGAAGTGTTGTCTGGACCGGAAGTGTTGTCTGGACCGGAAGTGTTGTCTGGACCGGAAGTGCTGTCTGGACCGGAACACTAAGCGTTAGGATAGGCGCGACCATCCATGACGTCATAATGAGGTGATAATGAGGTGATAATGAGGTGATAATGAGGTCATAATGAGGTCATAATGAGGTCATAATGAGGTCATAATGAGGTCATGCTGTGTGGCGGCTTCCTAGGGTTTCAGTCGATGATCGTCGAAGTCAATGAAGTCAAGCTTTCATTTCCGAAGTCAATCGACAACAGACCCTAAAAAGTGATGACCCCCGCCCCCCCCCCCCCCATCGAAAGTGTGATTTTTGCATATTTATCCGTTTCAGACGATTCTGAACATTTTTCATTTTTTGGGTCGACCGACCCCCCCCCCCCCCCCTCGAAATTGTAATTTTTGCATATTTATCCGTTTCAGACGATTCTGAACATTTTTCATTTTTTGGGTCGAACGACCCCCCCCCCCTCGAAATTGTGATTTTTGCATATTTATCCGTTTCAGACGATTCTGAACATTTCTCATTTTTTGGGTCGACCGACCCCCCCCCCCCCTCGAAATTGTGATTTTTGCATATTTATCCGTTTCAGACGATTCTGAACATTTCTCATTTTTTCGGTCGACCAACCCCCCCCCCCCCTCCTCCCCCTCGAAATTGTGATTTTTGCATATTTATCCGTTTCAGACGATTCTGAACATTTTTCATTTTTTTGGGTCGACCGACCCCCCCCCCCCCCCTCGAAATTATGATTTTTGCACATTTATCCGTTTCAGACGATTCTGAACATTTTTCATTTTTTGGGTCGACCGACCCCCCCCCCCCCCCTCGAAATTGTGATTTTTGCATATTTTTTTTTTGGTCGACCATATACACAAGTAAAATTCTGCTGAGTCAGCAATTTTAACAATTTTAACAAGTTACACACCATATTTTGATTACATGGAAGTAGCATAAAAGCATGAGTGAAACATGTCAACTAGTCAACTAGTGATACATTCTGCTGAGTCAACAATTTTGAACGAGTATTGAATAAGTTTGAACAAGTTACACACCATATACCATCAAAGTTTTATAAAAGGAAGAGTGACGAGAAAACTTCACAATGTCAACATTACTTCTTCACAGATGTGTAGAGACCATGGATGACGTCTTCAAAGTGAATTATGCTGACTATGTGTTTTCAAAGCTTCCTGCTTTTGAATCGGATTGGATGCTGCAAGTGAAGAACTTACATCAGCATTGGGAAGCTGTTGGAAAGACCATTCCAAGAGATCCTTTCATCCGCTCGTTTCTACGTGAATGTGAAGATCTACATTTACCGTTAACTTATGACATTGATTCAGCATTTATCAACGCGAATACAATTTGGGCAGTTGAGCTCATGTTAGCTGTAGCTGCAAGAATCATTTTACATTATGATGATGATGTTCCATTGAAGACGAATGTATCAGAGCTTGTTCGATTCAACCATGGACGAGTTGAAGTGAACTCAAAACTTTGCAAGGGAGCTGACTCAGCAAACAGTTGGGTATAAAAGGGAGTGGACTCAGCAGAGTGAAGTCATTTCTCAGCAGACAGTTGGAGGGAGTGGATCATCAATACATTGTGGCAGTCATGGAGAACAAGACAAGCAGCAGCAGCAGCAGCTTTAAAATTAGTGCTAACTTAACCATTACTGTGGAGCATGGAGAATATGGGCCATTTCTACGCATCACACGTGGAGAGAGATGGTGTGCTTATTCACCATCTTTGTGGAAGATTGTGTGCCAGAGCTTGAAAAATTTACGCGACATTGGCTTCAAACTATACTTAACGCAAACGAAGTGGCTTGAAGTCATTTCATACTTGGATATGCGCTATGTGAGTTTTGTGCGCACGTCACGGTTTGAAGGGAAAGAATACACATATCACATCAACATGAATGATGGTGAATGGGAGACACTGCTTCAGGAGATGGACACCATCAACTCAGCCCTATCGCCATGTGAGGAATGTCATGTCATAACTCCTATCAAGCTGCAAAAGGATGGTCGGATGAACGTGTCAAAGCTATCCAAGAAAAGGCTGGCTGAAGTTCAGTTGGAGAACATGAACGTACAAAATCAACTTGGACTTACCTGCGACTATTGTGGTGCTTGTGGATATGTGGAGGATTATCATTGCCACTGTCACAAGTATAATTGCAAGATGTGTGAACCAAGCAACTTCTGCGACAAGTGTGGAGTACTTAAAGTCTGTGAAGCAAAGTAAAAGCCCACAAGACACTGAAACAAGATGGATGCATGTTTTAAAAATGCTTATGTTGACTTGATGATTGCTAAACTTGCTAGCTGTGGCACTCCAGACTATCAACTTTATCATTTGGATGCTTTTTGGGATGTTGTACATCATAGTCTTGATGTGATTGAACTGCATTCAAGATTTCTTGGAGAATGTCATAAAATTGGAATAGAAGAAGATCCTGACTTTGATTCTGCACTTTATTCTGCTCGCACTGATGTTGAAGTATATTTCACCGTGGTTGACTATTTGAGAGATTGTTGTAAAGAAGAAGAGGAAACCGAGCAGCTTTATCAGGTAAGAGAACCTTTTTTAAACATGTTTATGACAACATAGTGAATTGATAACAATGTTTTTCTTACTAGCAAATTTAGTTTTATGTGAGTGGTTTCAACGTAAACAAAGAAAGAATATGATAGAAGAGGCAGCAAATATATTAAAAGATATTTTATTACAGGAAGAAACCGACATGTCAGAATAAAACAGCAGAAGCAAAGTCAACATGGAGAATCTTGTACTATTCAGCGGTCATAAGGACGTTCTTTCAAACATGTTTCCAACACGACTTGAAAAGTATGGACATGTGTTCAACTCAAGTGAAGCTTTGTATCAATATGAGAAAGCAGTGTTTCATCACCGTCCAGATATTGCTTCAGCCATTATGTCATCCAGAAATGGATATGAAGCAAAACGTATTGCTAAAGGGATAAAGCCATGTCCTTACCAGTGAAGAGAAGTAAAATGCAAGATGTTTTACAAGTCAAATGGAATCAGTGTGTATTGTTTCGCAACAAGTTGAAAGAATGTAAAGACAAAACTTTAGTTGAAGCAACGTATGATCATTGGTGGGGAGCTGGTGTGAAACAAGTGTCATCTGGATATCCTGGCCAGAATATTATGGGAAAGTTGTTAGAACTGTTGTGTGAGACTTGATGTGCAGACGTGTGAACATGGAGAAGTGTGTTAAGTGAACAGCAACTGGAAAAAACTTGCTGAATTTGACAGACTTATGCTACATTGCCGGAGCAGCATAACCTGACAGACTTGTGCTACATTGCCGGAGCAGCATAACTTGCTAAACCTGACAGACTTGTGCTACATTGCCGGAGCAGCATAACTTGCTAAACCTGACAGACTTGTGCTGCATTGCAAGACTCACAAGACTGCATAATGGCGGACATGACACTGAGACAATATATTGCGCAAAAAGCTTATTGTGAAGAAATGTTATCAGCTGTAAAAAAGTTTGCATATTTAGTCTGTCCTGCTTGTCAACATGAATAGTGTCAAGAACATACTTGTCATACTGCATGTGTTTATACATATTGGAATGAAGCTAAATATTACATTCATTTAGATAAAGTGTTAGAGAATGCAAATCAACGTTGTGAGAAATATGGTGTAGATGCTATTACATTGGATGAACTCAGTCATTGGTTAGTGTTCATTGAAGACCAATGGTCTCCAGTGATTCATACCATTGTATCCATACTTGATTTGTAAAAACTTGTTAGTTAAGTTATAAATGCATGTTAGTTAAGTGATGTTGGTTGAGTTATAAAATAAAAGCTGTTCTGTTGAGAAGGTGGTTTTCATTCGGTGTGACCATGTCGACGTGGAAAGACTACTTGACCAATATTTACTTCAAACCTGGACAGCCTGGAGCATTTGCTGGTCCTTACAAACTGTATCACATCTTAAGAAAACATAATCAACCAGTCACACATTCACAAGTGAAGAAATGGCTACAGGATCAAGATGCTTTCAGTTTACTCCAACCTGTCAAATACAGGTTCAAAAGACAACGTGTGATTACACGTGGCATTGATGACATGTGGGATATTGATTTGGCTGATATGGGAAACATAGCTCCCTATAATGATGACATACGCTTTTTACTCATTGTCATTGATGTGTTTTCCAAATATGTCTGGGTACAGCCAATACCTAATAAATCACATACCAGCGTCATACAAGCTTTCCAAAAGATTTTTCATGACACACGACGAAGACCGCGAACTCTAAGGTCTGATAAAGGAACAGAATTTAAAAACAGATGGGTAAAAGCATTTTTGAAGAAAGAAGGCATTCATGCTTATACCACAAAAAATGAAACCAAAGCCAACTTTGCTGAAAGAGTCATTCGTACTCTAAAGGGAATGATGTATCGGTATTTTCTACATAATCAAACTTACCGTTACTTAGACATTCTTCCAGACTTGGTGTACAATTACAACCATAGACCTCATGGTTCTCTTCCTAATAAATATGCTCCAGCCGAGATTCGTAAAGACAACGAATCAAAAGTGTGGAAGTATATGTATGTCGACAAACTGAAATTGAAACCGAAGAAGAAGAAGAAGTATAAATTTAACATTGGCGATCATGTTCGCATTTCCCACATTAAATATGTGTTTCAACGCGATTATCACATCAAATGGACGCAAGAAGTCTTCATTGTCACACATCGTTGTAAGAAGCAAGGAATACATTTGTATCGTGTGAAAGACTTTTTAGACGAAGATATTGATGGACATTTCTATGAAGAAGAACTGCAGAAAGTGACCAAAGATATTGAATCTATTTATAGAATTGAAAAGGTCTTGAAAACGCGTAAAAGACGAGGAGGTGTGAAAGAATTATTTGTCAAGTGGTTAGGTTGGCCAAACAAGTTTAACAGTTTGGTGAAAGAAACAGACATTCAACAATGAAGCATCCATTTACATGTTTAGTCTCTGGACCTACAGCCAGTGGCAAAACGTCTCTGGTGAAGGAAATTCTAGAACAAAAGTTGATTCAACCCTCTCCAAAAAGCATTTTATGGCTCTATGCAGCAGATCAGCCTTTGTACAAGGGAATGAAAGGCGTGGAATTTTATCAAGGCATTCCAGATGACATTGAAGAGCGTTTTAACCCGAAGAAACCAAACTTACTTATCATTGATGACTTAATGACCAAATGCCATAGTGATGAGCGTATGACACGTCTCTTTAGTGTTGGCAGCAGTCATCAAAATCTAAGCATTATCTTTATTGTGCATAATTTATTTCATCATGGGAAAGAGATGCGAAATATTAGTTTGAATACACATTATATCATTCTGTTTAAAAATCCGAGAGACAGTCAACAAATTAGTACATTGGCGCGGCAAATGTATCCTAGAAGATCTCAATTTCTCATAGAAGCCTATCAAGATGCTACTAGCAAACCTCATGGTTATTTATTCATTGATTTAAAACCAAAGACAAATGATCAACTACGTATTCGTACAGGCATTTTACCAAAAGATACACATTATGTATATATTGATAAAGCAGTGTATGAACAAGAACCAACTCACTTGACCATTCACAGTCAAGATGTCTAAACGTATTCGAGCGAACCAGCCGTTTCTTCATTTGCTTGCACGCAGTGGGCCTAAACGACGTAAATCCTTGCTACAGCAAGCTACAAAGGAGGAATTAACAAGCTTGTTTGAAATTTGTTTGAATATATTGCAAGGACATTTACCCTTAAGCTCAAAACGGTTTAAGGAATTTAAACGTGAACGTCATACGCTACGTACTCTAGCAGATAAGAAGATATCCCTTCGACGAAAAAAGAAGTTGATTAATCAGAAAGGAGGATTCATTGGAGCTATTGCTAGATTGGCATTACCTTTGTTAGCCAAACTGCTGCTAAAATGAAACATACGATGAAAATGGTCCTCATTCCTGAATATGAATATAAAATGTTGCTAGAAAAGAAGGGAAAAGATGGTGAAATCAAAACGAAAGTGAATACACTTTTACGTGGGAAACGAACACGTGAAAAGGCTATAGAAATATCTCAACTTCTTGGTCGTCATTTACGAACAAGTCAGTCTAGGCAGCAAAAGCCCTCATCATCATCACCTGAAAAGCCAGAAAAGCTAGTGTTAAGTCATTTTCAACCTATCTATCATGGAAAAATAACACAACTTTTAGCAGAACTGAAGAAATATGGTACGACATGGACAGAGAAGAATGAACTTGTGTTGAAAACGGGCGATATTATAGCAAATTCCAACATGGTTGATTTGATGAAAGAAGCATTGGTGGCGACAAGAAGAAAAGAACGAACCAGCCGTTTCTTCATTTGCTTGCACGCAGTGGGCCTAAACGACGTAAATCCTTGCTACAGCAAGCTACAAAGGAGGAATTAACAAGCTTGTTTGAAATTTGTTTGAATATATTGCAAGGACATTTACCCTTAAGCTCAAAACGGTTTAAGGAATTTAAACGTGAACGTCATACGCTACGTACTCTAGCAGATAAGAAGATATCCCTTCGACGAAAAAAGAAGTTGATTAATCAGAAAGGAGGATTCATTGGAGCTATTGCTAGATTGGCATTACCTTTGTTAGCCAAACTGCTGCTAAAATGAAACATACGATGAAAATGGTCCTCATTCCTGAATATGAATATAAAATGTTGCTAGAAAAGAAGGGAAAAGATGGTGAAATCAAAACGAAAGTGAATACACTTTTACGTGGGAAACGAACACGTGAAAAGGCTATAGAAATATCTCAACTTCTTGGTCGTCATTTACGAACAAGTCAGTCTAGGCAGCAAAAGCCCTCATCATCATCACCTGAAAAGCCAGAAAAGCTAGTGTTAAGTCATTTTCAACCTATCTATCATGGAAAAATAACACAACTTTTAGCAGAACTGAAGAAATATGGTACGACATGGACAGAGAAGAATGAACTTGTGTTGAAAACGGGCGATATTATAGCAAATTCCAACATGGTTGATTTGATGAAAGAAGCATTGGTGGCGACAAGAAGAAAAGAACGAACCAGCCGTTTCTTCATTTGCTTGCACGCAGTGGGCCTAAACGACGTAAATCCTTGCTACAGCAAGCTACAAAGGAGGAATTAACAAGCTTGTTTGAAATTTGTTTGAATATATTGCAAGGACATTTACCCTTAAGCTCAAAACGGTTTAAGGAATTTAAACGTGAACGTCATACGCTACGTACTCTAGCAGATAAGAAGATATCCCTTCGACGAAAAAAGAAGTTGATTAATCAGAAAGGAGGATTCATTGGAGCTATTGCTAGATTGGCATTACCTTTGTTAGCCAAACTGCTGCTAAAATGAAACATACGATGAAAATGGTCCTCATTCCTGAATATGAATATAAAATGTTGCTAGAAAAGAAGGGAAAAGATGGTGAAATCAAAACGAAAGTGAATACACTTTTACGTGGGAAACGAACACGTGAAAAGGCTATAGAAATATCTCAACTTCTTGGTCGTCATTTACGAACAAGTCAGTCTAGGCAGCAAAAGCCCTCATCATCATCACCTGAAAAGCCAGAAAAGCTAGTGTTAAGTCATTTTCAACCTATCTATCATGGAAAAATAACACAACTTTTAGCAGAACTGAAGAAATATGGTACGACATGGACAGAGAAGAATGAACTTGTGTTGAAAACGGGCGATATTATAGCAAATTCCAACATGGTTGATTTGATGAAAGAAGCATTGGTGGCGACAAGAAGAAAAGAACGAGCCATACCACCACATGGTTGGCATCCATTTATCCAGGAAATTGTTGATGCTAATATTCCAAAAACAATGTTTAGTAAAAAGACCACTCGTGTCGACATTACAACAGAAATGAAACAACGTCAACAAAGACAGTTTCCTGAAGGATGGGAAAATTTTTAACATGGCTGAAAGAGCTATGTTGTTGTCAAGACACAACTATTCCTGTAAAAATAAGATGTACAAGTGCTTGTTGTGAAGAAGTCATAGACCATGTAGATCATCATCATGATGTGAAAGACCATTTACATACTTGGTCGAATGGCGCGCGCTGTCCTGAGGTATATAGACAACGTCAACGCACCTATACCATTTAGTTCCCATCATGGAGTCGACAAGCTTTTACATCACTTTGCCTAGCAATGCGAGTATGACCTATTATCCCAACAACAAGGCTTCGAATTATCAAATTCGTATGCCTCGAACCATTTATCTGAATGGAAAATATGAAGTGGCTTTAGCTGAAATTCAATATCCACATACATGGACAACGATGAGACAGGGCATGGACTACTCTATTCAGTATCGACAAGAACTATTCGATGATCCTATTCTTAGCACTCTCGATATTCCTTATGGGTACTATAGAACCATACAAGAACTATGTGAGGCAGTCAATGAAGAAGCGACTAATGCTCTGAAACTTACAGAAGCTATTCGAATAAAGTATGATAAGATTAGACGACGTGTGTTTCTATTTCTCGATTATGGTTATGAAGTGTCCTTTTCCACTGGATTAGCTGAGATTTTAGGATTTAATTCCAGATCACTGGTATACTGAAACATGTACAGCTGACCATAAAGCGGATGTGAAACAGGGGTTTTATACACTGTATGTGTATTGTAGCATTTGTGAACCACAAGTTGTTGGTGATTATTATGTTCCGTTACTACGTTCTGTTGGCATACAAGGCCATGATGGAGATATTATCATGAAAACGTATGGCGAACCGCATTATGTTCCTGTAAACACATCCAAATTTGACATGATAGAAATGAATATTAAGGACGACACAGGCCATAATGTTCCATTTCAAACTAGAAAGGTGATCTGTAAACTTCATTTTCGACCAAAAGCAATATGAAAGCTTATACACACGATCCGTCTGCATATCGCAACCATTTTCTTCGTCAAGTGGGCGGGGAATTACCAGGATTCAAAGGAGCGCGAATCAAATATGGCGATGGTATTGGTTCAATACTGGGATCATTGGCTCGCAAAGTTATTCCACTACTTAAGGCTGGGGCTAAGATCGTTGCGCCACATCTTAAGAAGGCTGCAAGGAATGTCGCGAAAGATGTGACGGGCCGAGTAGCAGAACATGTGTTTGGAGAACAAAAGCGTGTGCAACCAACGAAACGTGCCAGAAGACGAAAAACAGCCAGATGGATAACATCAAAATATCGCAAAGATATCTTTTGAAATCATGTCTCTCATTCATAATCATTCGTGTGAATGTAGTCTTTCTCCATTGGAATGGTTTCACGTACCACCGACGCAAACTGCTGTAGAGAAAAGTTATAATGTTGACTATCAACCACTTACAAGTATTAGAGAAGGCGCTCCAATAGAATTCTACATTCCTGCGAGTATAGAAGAATATCTGGATTTAAAGAACAATAAACTTCATATTGTATGTCGCATTGTCAAGGCCGATGGAACAGAGTGTGGCGCAGATGATAATGTCTCTTGCATCAATGATGTGTTTAATGGGTTATGGTCTAATATTGAATTGTTTCTGAATGATCGTTTGGTTTCGCATAGCAACAATACTCATGGTTATACCAGCATTATCTCTCATCTCATCCATGATTCGGAAGAAAGTCTACATTCTGAGCGCTCTATGCGTCTCATGTACAAGGATACTGCTGGGTCAATGAATAGTCATGAGGTGAAAAGACTTAATCATGAACGATATGTATCCGGGTTTCATGTCAATGCTGACGGCGGTGACTTGGCTGAACAAGGAAACAATGGCTTACATCATCGTTATTTGCATACTCGTCTTAGCCGTGATGTTATGCTCACAGGTGGTTTAAGGATAGATTTGTTTGAGCAGGATCGTTATCATCCGAATGGTATCAGTTTGAAATTGCGTTTCCATAGACAAAAAGATGACTATGTATTGATGGCTGCAAATAATACCTATAAGGTAGAAGTGAAAGAGGCATTTTTAACCATTCGCAAAGTGAGGGTGAGTCCAGGTATTCAGTTAGGACATACAGATGCATTGATGAAAAGTCCTGCCAAGATCATCATCACTAGAAAAGAATGTAAAGTCTTGGCTATTCCAGCAGGATTTCAGTCTTTTGTGAAAGATAACATCTTTTTGGGTCAATTACCAAATCGTATTGTCATTGGTCTGGTTCATAATGAAGCCTTTGGTGGATCAGTATTGAGGAATCCATATGATTTCAAACATTTTGATCTGGACTATATGCAACTGTACACGGATGGTGAACCAGTTCTATCCAAACCTCTCAAGCTTGACATTACACAGAACAAATACCTGGACGCTTTTGAAACGCTTTAAAAATCGTTTGATCGGTTGAATGGTGAGAGAAGTTCCATTATAAAACGGGAAGATTGGCCTAGAGGTTATGCTTTATTTTCGTTTGACTTAACACCGGATTATGATGGCGATGATCATTTCCCCCTGATCAAGCATGGGAATTTGCGGCTAGAAATGAACTTTGCTACGGCTTTGCAACCTACCATCAATGTCATTGTTTATGCTGAATTTGACAACATTATTGAGATCAGTGCAAATCGCAGCATTCAATTCGACTACCAGTCATGAACACGAAGCAGATTGATGCCATATTGAGTCATGATGTCATGACCAAAGACTTATTTCAAGGCGTGTTTGCCATGGACCAGTTACCATCTTTACAACGCGGCGCCTATGTCATCAACACAGACGATCAAGATGAACCAGGAGAACACTGGGTGGCAGTGTATTATGATAAAGACCCTGCAGAATATTTTGACTCTTATGGACTGTTCCCTCTCGATGATCGTTTAGACATGTTTTTAAGAAATGACTATATGTATAATTCTATCTCATTACAAACGCCAATATCATCGTCATGTGGTTTTTATTGTGTATATTATATATTACATAGAGCTCGAGGTCAGAGTATGTTTGATATTGTGAATATATTAAAAAGAAAGGATGGTGATTTTATTGTAAAGGATTTTGTATATAGACATTATAAACCATTGTTTTATTAATGTTGTTGTTGTTATATTAGTTAAGTTGTAGTTAAGTTGTTGTTATATTAGTTAAGTTGTTGTTGTTGTTGTTAAATAAAACAAACCAAGTTTTCAAACAGTCTTGTTTATTGTGTTCTATTTACAAATTCTTAACTACAAACACTATTTACAAAGTTTACAAACACTATTTACAAACTTTTATTTACAAAGTCTATTTACACTATTTACAAATTCTTAACTACAAACTTTTATTTACAAATTCTATTTACAAAGTTTACAAAGTCTATTTACAAACTCTTAACTACACACTCTTAACTACAAAGTCTATTTACACTATTTACAAACTTTTTATTTACAAACACATTCATTTTTCAATACATTCATCAATGAATACCATTCATTGGAATCTAAATTGATATAGGTATCATAGACATTACATCCATGTTTGTAAATGCTATGAAAGCTCACATAACACACATCACCAAACTTTATCACTTTAACAGTTTCATGTTCAGACAGTTTCAGTTCATATCCTTCTTCTAAGTCAATGTCCATCACACGCATAGGTTGTGTCAGCTCAATGGATTTGATGCCCCGCTTGAGTTGTATTCCTCCCTCTTTGAATTCAAGCGTTAGGTTCTTTCCAATCCAATGCTTGTAACAGAGCGTACCATTCCACTGTGTTGAGGGTGATGTAGTCGTAGCATTCTGTAAGCTCGTCATATTGGCGAAATTGTACAAACACGTCTAAGCAGTTCTCAGTCACACGCACTTCTAATTCATTTGAGACTGCTAGGAGAAAGCCGGGCATTCTCAACTTGTCTAGGTGATCCTTCAACACGGATTGGTCATCAAGTGATAGGACGAGATACTGTCCAAAATGTCTTAGCACAATGTCATCATATTCGTTTCTCAGATATGAGAATCCATGCGTAATTGGTTTATATTCCGATAAAAAGTCTTCCATCTCGTTCAACAGTCAGATGAACTATGAGCTGTCTCCTTGTCTGCAAAGACGTTTTTATGCTCGCAAGATGGTGAAGAGTGGATGTTGTATCGCTTCTAGGAATCGTAAGACTGCGCGCCAGTTCTTGATATCAAAGAGGATCAAATCTGTATATGGTGTATCTGGCACAACTCCCTTATAATCCTTTGGATAATCCTGTAAAAGATTTCTACAGAATGTCACACGTATCTTAGAATCATATTCAGCCACCGTCACTTCCACTTTATTTTCAGTCTACGTTTAAACCCAGGTTCAAGCGGTATGTTTTTAAAGTCTTTCCACACTTCAGGTTTAAACCGATGATAACTTGTCTTAGAATCTAGTATCACTTCATTCCTCTCATTGACAGTAAGGTAAACACCACCGTTCAGCATGAGTGCATTCATGATTGTTACCTTGTTATGAGCCACCTTCTTGTCTACGAAGCCTTTTATCCACTTCTTTCACCTGCTTCTTCAGCATTTTCCATTCAGGTATTGTCAGCAAAATTCCCTTTTTCGTTGGACGGTTTTTCCAGTCCCCTCATCTCTGAGGTATTTGCGAATGTTTATCACACCTTCATTACTTTGTTTCATAATCTTGATATACTTTCCATTGCCTAGAGAAAGCATTCCATCCCACGACTGTGGTGTTGGTGCTATCTCCACTTTTAATTTCTTGATGGTAGTATCAGGATGTTTCACATTCATGTCTTTCACTGTATCAGCAAGAGTATCCATATCCGTTGTTGCAGATCTTTTCCGATTCATGTTGACGCTTCAGTGTTCACACCTCAACTAACTCTAAAGTTGAAGTGTCTCCCCCTTATATACTGTAATGCCCATGCGCCAAAGTGGAATAGCCATCACTCATCACATATCGCTTGTCATCAAAGGGAGAGAGAGCCACTTTCCTCAACTTCTCCGAGAAGATCTGGTGGTCATGACTTCGAATGATGTGCCCTGTGGTTATCGTTTGCGTTTGGTTGAACAAACTGTCTCTATACTGCTGATGTTTCATACGTCTTTGCACGCGCGAGTGATGCCTTTGGCCGTACGTTTTTCTTTCCCACCATATATCATACTATACATTTTCGGTCGAAGTCCAACAAACTCTTCAATGGGAATGCCCGCCATCTCATCTTTCATTTTCCCAAGCACTTTCTGGTTCACGTTGGAATGCAGGAAATGATCTGGGGGATAGTCACTTGTGTCGAACAAGTCGGCATCTTCCTGCATGTCTTTGTAGATATCTTCCGTTTCTATGTCATAACATAGACTGTCGGTGTCGCTGAACAAGAGTTTGGCGTCGGGATACTTGGTCATGATGTAGTTGTAATGAAAGTGGAACATGAGCACCTTGCTGAGGTCGAGAATGGTGAAACCAACTTGAATGGGTTTATCCAGAAGCAGATCCACTTTGCGCAAATGTACCGCGGTCAAATCTTCGTTGAAAATTCTAAATTTGTGGAAGGAAGGTTTGGCCACAAGTTTCTTGAACCGCTTTTCTTTGTGAACAAGTTCCACATTCATGCGCTTTCTCACATTTTCCATGGTTTTGCCAAACACAGAGTTGTTCATCAGTTTGAAAAAGTCTTTCTCAAACGGGTTCTTGGCCAACTTTCTCTTTTCCGTGTTCAATGAGATGTATTTTGCCAACCATTTGCTCTGTGCAAACATGATGGCACGGTGCACCTTCATGACTTTCAATCCCAGTGAGACATATTGCTGTAAATTTCTATAATGAAGCACATATTTCTTCTTGTCACACAGGTTGGGAATGAGCTTTTCACTAGGTTTGCCTTTCATGTTTAGATCTTTCCGTAGCTTCTGACTATGCTCTGACAATTCTCCCACTTTCACACATTTCCGTTCTGGAGCCACTGGATAGTGATTATGATGATCATGGATTGAATATGGGTATTCCAAATCCACTTCTAAAATGTATCCAATCTCATCATCTTCATCCACATCCATAAAGTCAATGGATTCTGGCTCGCTCACCCACATAAATCCACTTTCCGGCATGCTTTGCGACATGGTCCAGCCATACAAGTTGTTTGCATCCAGGTACGTCAAGTAGTTGGTTGGTTTCGTGGGATCGTAATCTGCTACGTAGGGGTTATTTGCTTTCGCATACTTGTGTGTGATGACAGATATTCCTCCACGTAGACCTTGTTCAACCATTTGGTACATGTCAATGTCGTTGATCAATTCCAATTTCACCTTTGTCGCTTTCAACATGGCATCCCACGACAGTCCTGGCGCTGTATAGTAGTGAGCAGGATCCAATTCATACGTGTTGAGACATACGTGACGGAAGTTTTCAAACACGTCAGCCAGCAGCAACACATCTGATTTCAGGTACAAGTCATGGTATTCACCAAATGTAGTACAGTGGAATGTCTCCCACACCTTCTGCGCATGCGCATAATCCTCATCGCTAATGTCTTCTTCACTGAGCAGACTGTAAAACTTGTCCTTGGACGGTAGTTGTGTTTCAGCAAACTTGGATGGCTCATCCACGTAATCGTAGGGGTACACTCTCTTTCTCAACAGTAACTCTTGTTGGTCACTATCGTGAATGTGTGACGTCATGTGATAAAAGTTGTCTTTCCCTTCTGCTGCCAGGTTGGATACCAGCTTCTGTAGAGAAGTACTCATGAACTGAAAGCTGTCTGTAAATTTCAGATTGCTCATGGTGAATGCAATATATTTCTCAACGGTGTTGGGAATGACTGTAATCGTCTCATTTTTGAACTTTCCAATTTCTTCCATGATCAAATGGCTGTCATAGCCTCGTAAATTGTGGAAAAACACAGGAATGATGAAAGAATCTTCAACATCCTGCTGATCCTTTCGAAGTCGAAATTGTAAATTGCATTCACTATGTGCAGCTCCACGGTATTTGCCATTGATATGGTCATGATCTCTCACATGATCTGCTCCTAGAGGCTCATGACAAATGTAGCAATCCGTAGCGTTCTTATAATGCTCTTCATCTTCATGAGTCATGACCATTTTCTTTTTCTGTTGTAAACCATGCACAATACGATCACGCTCATTCACCATATGGTCTAAAAAGACTTTCACAGCATTATCTCCTCGATACACGACTGGTGCACGTGTATCATACTGGCTGACAACCACATAGGCAAAGCTGTTTGGACGATGATGTTGATACTTGTCTCCTTCATGCTTTTTCGTGAAACATTCAAAGTCTGCATAAATGACAAAGGGCGCTCGCTGTTGTTTGGCTACATTCTTGAGCTTGATGAAGGGTTCCTTGGGGAAAGATAAGCGTTGTGCTCCATGCTTGCCACACACTTCACGATGCTTGTCTAAAAGATCTTGTCGCTTAAACCCGTGAAGACAGTTAAAACAATAAAACATTGCTCCATTATACTTGGTACGATAAGTCATCAGTCTGCTGAAATTCTTGATGAGGCAATAATGTCTTGTCTTGTCATTGCTAATCAAAAGCAAGTTGATTTCTCTGGCGCTGTTGGCGCTGGTGTTTCGGCTGAGTTGTATGGGAACAACGACATCATGTTCATATCCTAACACGTTGATGCACACATCATTCTCCTTTTCAAACTTTGGAATGTCTGTAATCGGTGTTGGAAATGTCATACCTTCCACCTTCAATTCGTTCTCAAATAGCTTGTATTGATGTACACGCTGTGGGTTTCTATCTGTTGAAGGGTGAAGGTGAGCCAATACTGACCATAAAAAACATTTGTTGTCTTTATTCTGAATGTTTAACACACCTTTCGTACTCTTTACTTTCTTCGGTAGTGGGATAAAACTGCTTGCTTCCAGTGGCGCTGACGTAGCTGTATGCACTTCAATGAATAATATGTTATCCAACACCCAGCCAGAACCTTGTCGCTCATGTTCATCAAACCTGGTGAACAATTCTTTATAGGCTTCTGGCAAGTCCTTCTCAATATCCGTTGGATTGTATGCTGCATATGTCGGACTACTGATGAAGGCATTATCCACGTGTTCTACCATCACGCCTTCAGCATTTGGTGTCATTTTCTTGAAGCGTGCATGCACCACAATGTACCATTTCATGCCATGGTTTAACGTCTCTAGCAAATATCTCTTGATTCTATTCTCTTGTTGTCGCATTTCAAGTAGCAAATCTGATCCATCTTCAGGCTCAAACCGTCTTTCCTGTGCGTTTTCACCAAGACTCACTCTTCTGCCTCTGCCTACTTGTCCTGTCTCTTTCTTTCTTTGTTCTTCATGAGACACATTTTCCATCTCAGCACATGCATGTGTCTCAAATGCATCCAAAGATGAAAATATCTTGGCGCATTTACAGCAGAGGACTGGATCAGGTCTTTCAACACCATCTTGTAAGGTCTTTCGTCTCTTGACTTCAATCTGCTCAACAAGCTCTTCATGAGCACGTTTCAACCTAGCTGGTTTGCATGTATGTTCCACGAACACTTCCAGAGATGGAAATGTCACATCACAATCACGACAGTAGACTGTTGCCATCGTTGTTGCTAGAACTGAAATGAAGTAAAATATACGTTTCACTCTTCCTTTTATACCACTTCAATGGTGTGTTAACTCAGCAGAATGTATCACTAGTTGACTAGTTGACATGTTTCACTCATGCTTTTATGCTACTTCCATGTAATCAAAATATGGTGTGTAACTTTTCAAACTTGCTCAAAATTGTTAAAATTGCTGACTCAGCAGAATTTTACTTGTGTATATGAATGTTTCACTTACAGTTGTACTGCTGCACAGCAGAAACATCTAGCGGTGAAGTTAAATGGTCTGCCAAATGGTATTCATCCGCGAAGAAGCACTGTAATGGTGAAATTTTCAGTCAACTATAACGAAAGTTATCACAATTTTAAGTTAAAATGGCGGTAAAACTGCATACAGCCAGCTGCGCAAATAGCCTATGATCATGTTAAAACTTTACATAAAACTGAATCAAATGGTGAAATTTTCATACAAATTGGTTAAGTATAACAAAAGTTATGTCACTTTTAAGTTAAAATGGCGGTAAAAATGTATACAGCCAGCTGCGCAAATAGCCTATGACTACTTTATGACAAAAGTTTGCATAAAACTGAATCAAACAGTGAAATTTTCATATAAATCGACCAAGTATAACGAAAGGTATTGTTTTACAAAGTTTCAATTAAGCAAATAACCAAAGTTTGTTTACAAAGTTTGTTTACAAAGTTTGTTTACAAAGTTTGTTTACAAATATTCAATTATGTAAATAAGTCAAGTTTGTTTACAAAGTTTGCTTACAAATTTTGTTTATAAAGTTTGTTTACAAATTTTGTTTATAAAGTTTGTTTACAAAGTTTGTTTACAAAGTTTGTTTACAAATTTTGTTTATAAAGTTTGTTTACAAAGTTTGTTTACAAATTTTATTTATAAAGTTTGTTTACACAGTTTGTTTACAAAGTTTGTTTACAAAGTTTCAATTATGCAAATAACTAAAGTTTGTTTACACAGTTTGTTTACAAAGTTTGTTTACAAAGTTTCAATTATGCAAATAACTAAAGTTTGTTTACAAAGTTTGTTTACAAAGTTTGTTTACAAAGTTTGTTTGCAAATAACTAAAGTTCACTTTTTATTTATAAAGTTTCAATAAACACTTACCGAAATAGTTGTCACTGGATGCCATCCCTGGATCTGATGTGATTCAATTGTAGTGTGTAACTCTTGCTCCACTTACCGAAATGACTGTCACTGCTGTATGCTCATCCCTTATATACCCCTCTGATGGAACTGAAGCTGACTTGACAGAATGTTGCTCGCCTAGGGGGGGGGTCGGTCCATAGTATGTCCTGAGGGGGGGGGTCAGTCCCGACTGCCGCTTAGGGGGGGGGGTCATCACTTTTTAGTGTCTGTTGTCGATTGACTTCGGAAATGAAAGCTTTACTTCATTGACTTCGACGATCATCGACTGAAACCCTAGGAAGCCGCCACACAGCATGACCTCATTATGACCTCATTATCAACTCATTATCACCTCATTATCACCTCATTATGACGTCATGGATGGTCGCGCCTATCCTAACGCTTAGTGTTCCGGTCCAGACAGCACTTCCGGTCCAGACAACACTTCCGGTCCAGACAACACTTCCGGTCCAGACAACACTTCCGGTCCAGACAGTATCACGTCACAAAGTGTGGTGGAACTCTTAAGAGAACCACCACAAAAGTGTGGTAGAACTCTTATCACCTCATTATGACCTCATTATGACGTCATGGATGGTCGCGCCTATCCTAACGCTTATCGTGACGTCACTTTCGGTCCAGACATGATGACGTCACTTCCAGACATGATGACGTCACTTCCAGACAGTATGACGTCACAAAGTGTGGTAGAACTCTTAAGAGTTCTACCGCAAAAGTATGGTGGAACTCTTCTTTTCATACTACTCAGGGTGTTACGGAACTCTCTTTTTTTTTAACTACTATCATTTTCTTAACTACTTGTCAGTGTGGTAGAACTCTTATTTTCACACTACTTCGCGTTTATTTTCCTCAATCGTTTTTTTCTAAGACTGGGTTGATATCGATATCGAGATTATCGATAGGGCAGATCCAGTATCAACCTCTATCTTGGTTGGTTTACTATTTATTTTAGGACTGATAAATTCGTCATTTTCCAATCTCTGGTATTGTTTACATCACAGAAACATCTTTGCAACCTCGATCTGAGCCGTAAGTACTGCCATATCCCTTGGACAATTCCTGTTCATGATCCTAATTTGGCATTTTTCATGGATTTGACTTATATTTCGAATGCATCTATGCTTAATATCGACTTTTTTACCGCAGTTGTCCTTAAAACGCTAATCATCGGTACTGTGGTTGTCTCTTTCACACCTCATACATTGACTTCCTCAGCTGTTTGGACGCTGGCTGCCTTTCCTTAAATTTCGGACACATCTTCCATATCTATTTCCATAGCGATGACTATATCTTGTCTTTCTTGTATATTAGGTTCTTCTCTGACATCTGTCCCTTAGCTTGTGTTTGTACTTTATTCGAAAACAAACTGGTCCCTTAAATGCTCTGCCAGCCTGCCAGCTAACTCGCAGTGTTCACTCAGCTTCTGAAACACTCATACGTAGTCCGTCACCATCTCAGATGTGAGTTGGGGGTGCATATAGAAGCGATACCGCTCAGCAATCACTTTTCTTCTTCTTTTTGTTCTTCTTAATAAAAACAACAGTGGACGGTTCGAACAAAAGTTTCGTTCTGAACTTTTAAAAAGTGTTTTCGGGATGTCTTTGCTTCACAGTGACAATCGAGTTGACAAGTGACAGGATGGCGGATCGAACATCGCTTGAGAGGTTTGATCAAGAAATTAAAGATTTCAGTGAATTCTTAGGTCAGCACACACCTTGTCAACATTTGGATTTGCCTGATGTTACATACAGAGAAGGGGTAAGTATTTTTAAATGTTTCATTTTGTGACATCTCCGATATTCTGTAACAAACATGCATTTCTTTAGATGGTCCCTTAGAACAACGGGGTTCTGTATTATCGCCCAACAAGTCCTGGCAGATTTACGAAGAAGTATTCGCAATATTTTTAAATACAGCAGAAAGTACCAGTATTGAATATTGCCCATTACTTTGTAATATGTCGTCAGAAGACATTGGTGCTATGTTAGTGAAATGACACGTTGAGCATTTATTAACTGACTCAAATAACTTAGTGTATCTCTCTGTCAGAGCTACGGAGCTTTTTGAATAGGGTCAACTTCATGTGTTCTGAGACGCGAATCTCGCATACTATTCCCTATTCAAACATTTAATGTAAGTTTATGCACAAAAATATTTTGGCAAAATTTTTAATGATCTGCATATCTTTTATTTGTTTTCGTTAAAGTGCAGAAAAGTTAAACTTCCTCACTCGCATGTCAAACTTTTGTTTCCTCTTACGTACTTTATATATTGTGTGACTAAATGTAAGTAACCAAATTTTAAATAAAAGTATTAATGATTATCTGTAAAATATATGCTCGAATAATTGATAGATGCAGAATTTGGTATAAATTTATTCCGTACATCCACAATATTTATATGTCTCCCCTAAGGCAAGAAGAACACACATGTACAGTGCCAAGTTTTATTTCATTTCCGCTGAAAATGTATTTTTGGCGAATTTTTAAATTTTTGGTTTATTTTTTTTTTGGGGTCATATTGTTGCGAGATCTCCGAAACAGTTTGTTGGATTAGGCTGAAACGTGGCAAGAACAACACACATATAGTGCAAATGTTTACTGCGACGTTTTCTTCATTTCCGCTGAAAATGTATTTTTGGCGAATTTTTAAATTTTTGGTTTTTAACTTTTTGGGCCATATTTTTGCGATATCTCCGAAACAGTTTGTTCCATTGGGTTGAAACCTGGCAAGAAGAACGCATATGTAGTGGACATGTTTACTGCGAAGTTTTTCTTCATTCATTTTCTGTAAAGATGTATTTTTGGCGATTTTTTCAATTTTTGGGCTCGCCTATGTTGTACTTTTAAGCAAAGAATTTTTCTCCACGTGACTGATTGGAGGGCGGGGGAGACATCCGTTTTTGTTTTAACAAAAACACTGGCCAGTGTAGTTAACTTTTAATTTCTTCCATTCTTTTGAACACCAGTTTAAAAGTTTTTGGTAAATAATTACAAAATTTACTATAACTTTTCATGAGATAAACCATGCTCTCTGGATGTAAACAAATGCCAGGTAATGCGGTAGATTTGTGGATGTTCTGTTGATAAATTGTAATAGGAGACTCAAAATCGGTAATGGCCATAGAATGTGACATTTCACCTGTACATGTTGCACTTTATGGCCACATACTTGGGAAAGTATATCTCACAATATTTCAACATGAAATTGATAGTATCATGTGTTGTCCAAGAATAATGTTCACCAAACTGGCCGGAGTGATCAGTAGTTTTGTGTTGATGTCGCCATCTTGGTTTCTGCGACACAGTTTTGTATCGTTGGTGATTGATAAAGCGCCATTTTATTTCTCAGACTTGTGTATTGTTTAGCCTAGAAACAATATATATATATATATATATATAATTTTCTGTGTTTTGTATTAGCAATATTTGGCTCGACCTCCTCCAGCGGAAGTACCTATTTGCACTGAGTATTTCAAGGTACAGTTCCCTGAAATCCGTAAAAGTTTCTATCAGTTACGCTCGCGTACTTGTAAAGAACCGTGTTAATAAAGTACTTTTGAGTAATTTTACCACGTTTAATTTGCGAGGGAAGCACGAGAAGTTACTTTATGCAAAATAAGAAGGTGTGTCTAAAAATATTTCAGCATGCAAAATAGTAAAACGCTTGCAGTCAAGCTGTCACAAAAAAACCACTGACGTCTGGCGAACGATAGTAGGTTACTGGGGTAGAAGTGGGAAAAGCGAGTTTTCATGGAACCTTGTTTCCACATGCATGCCATTCCAAAAAAAAAAAATTACTCTTTAGATTATTTAGATGCAAATCATTATAAGAATTACCAGTGTCATAGGCTCGCGTGACATGTGGAGCTTATGTATGTGCTTGAGTGGCAAGATTTCAGTATCTTAGGGACAATGCAAGTGAATTTCTAAGAGGGTAGAGGACTAACTTGGCATTCTAAGGTATTTTTATGTCAAATTTGGTTCTCCTACCCCATCCGCCTCAGGCTTTTATCGTACAGATTGGGGATTGGCGAAACAACGACACCGGGCGGAAATGCATTAGTGCATCGCGCAGGTAAAATATGAACTTCGGGGATTTCAAACGTACCAATCACTCTATAATCTCTGCAAAAAACGGTGTGTACAGAAAAATTTGCTTAGAAGAAACGTTTCGAAGTAAATTCCCTATTTACATGTATTTCAGTGTCCGAAACGGCGATTGACTGTAACAGTGGGGATATTTGGGTGCCCCGTGGGCGCAAAATAATTCTCCACAGCGCACCTTTTTCGAAATGGGCGCAAAAGGTTTGCCACGGGCACAAAATTGTCAGCGGAGTCTTATTTTATGGGCATGCTTGTGTGGAGAAAACACATCGTATGTAACTCAGTTGAAATGAAAAGTCTTATTTTTAAAGCGTAATTGATAAACCGTTTTCGCTCTGATAAAGGTTTTTTTCAGTCATCAGGTTACTTGTACGTGGCAGTTAACCAAGTCAAAAAAAATGGTAAAATGTTCGTTTTTGCATGCAAGATTTAAGTGAATTTCAAAACAAATCAGTAGGGGATCAGCTAGATATGGGTGTGTCTGTCGCGGTATTCGGACCATTGATCTAGCGATAGCTGGCCCACCAACCTTTGGTCTAAATGGACAGAATACGATAATTTATCTATTTCGTCAAAAAGAGTTCTTTGTAGGGGAAAGGGGAGTTATAATTATTTGTCGACTTGATAAAATAAATAAATTGATATACATTCTCACTTTCAACCCCTTTTGGGGCTGGCCCCACCTGCCAGAGTAACAAGAGTGGTAATCCCTTGGCTTGGTTACAACTTCGTAGTTCAGTTAAGATCTCTTCACACAGAGCAGGCCCAGAGACTCTACTGCTCTGCACAAATGCAAATTCACTTAATTTTTTTTTTTTTGCCAGGGGCTTTCTTCCCTGTCAGTTGCTGGGTCAGCAATCCTTGGGCTGATTAAATAGGGCTCTAAAGTTTAGATCATTTGTCGCTAGATGAGTTGTCGTTAGATCATTTGTCGCTAGATGAGTTGTCGTTAGAGCAATTGTCACTAGATGAGTTGTCATTGGATCAATTGTCGCTGGATCAGTTGTGGTTAGATCAATTGTCGTGGGTTCGCCTGCCACGTTTGCCCCCGCCCCCCTGGCCCTGATGGCCTGTCTAATTAACCGAGCAAGCTGGTGTGGTGAAAAAAAAGGAATCAGGCGTAAACACGTCGTATGTCATTCAGCTGAAATGCATAGTTGAAGGAAATGAATCAGCAATCAGAGCCGTGTTTACTTGTCAACATGTCCCCGCCGATTGTTCCTAAGCGCCAATCAATTTCCTGTATTGCGTCGTTGGACTGATAAGCTGATAAGGGGGCGAGTGTTGTGACACGACCGAGCGATATTAAGTGTGTGTAGAGCATTTCCTTTGTTCGTCAAGTCCCTCTGTCTCATGTGATGTGTTGAACAGCCACGTCAAGTATAAACTGTCTCAATTTACCGATAACAAAATTCGCTTGTTTATTTACACTCTTTTTTTTAACAGTTGACAATTTTGAGATTTTTTTTTTTTTTTTGGCCTTACATTTTGGAAGACTTGAGCGTTTGGTCTTGTGTAACAAGATATTTGGAATCCTGGAAAAATAGGCTTTCCGCCCCCTACAAAAATACACAACAAATGCCCCCTCCCCCCCCCCCCGGGAACCCAGAATTCCGTCCAGGAACTATCCCTGATGAGTACATTTCCCAATAGGCACTCGTGAAAAAATGTAGCTTGGCGTTTCAAAACTATTTTATTGCACCGCGGCATTTCCTGTTACTGACTGCAGACTGGTGCACCTACGTCATGTGTTTACGTTTGAAACGGACTGAAAATTAGCTGGATTAGACTTGGTTATAAATGTCAAAGGCTGACGTCAGTAGGGTGAAAACAAGAGTTCTACTGCACTTTTTGACGTCATACTGTCTGGAAGTGACGTCATACTGTCTGGAAGTGACGTCATAGCGTCTGGACCGGAAGTGTTGTCTAGACCGGAAGTGCTGTCTGGAGTGGAAGTGACGTCATCATGTCTGGAGCGGAAGTGACGTCAGGATAAGTGTAAGGATAGGCGCGGCCCTCCATGACGTGATAATGACGTCATGATGACGTCATACTGTCTGGAGCGAAAGTCTGGAGCGAAAGTGGTTTGGCCGAGTCAATCATCATGAAGCCAACGAACTCGACCTGTCAATCAGTGTAACCATGGCAACAGAGCCTAAAAAGGTCGACAACCCCCCCCCCCCCCCCTCGAAATTGTGATTTTTGCAGATTTATCCGTTTCAGACGATTCTGAACATTTTTCATTTTTTCGACCCCCCCCCCCCCCCCCCCCCCCCTCGAAATTGTGATTTTTGCAGATTTATCCGTTTCAGACGATTCTGAACATTTTTCATTTTTTCGACCGACCCCCCCCCCCCCCCCCCCCATCGAAATTGTGATTTTTGCATATTTATCCGTTTCAGACGATTCTGAACATTTTTCATTTTTTCGACCCCCCCCCCCCCCCTCGAAATTATGATTTTTGCAGATTTATCCGTTTCAGACGATTCTGAACATTTTTCATTTTTTCGACCCCCCCCCCCCCCCCCTCGAAATTGTGATTTTTGCATATTTATCCGTTTCAGACGATTCTGAACATTTTTCATTTTTTCGACCCCCCCCCCCTCGAAATTATGATTTTTGCAGATTTATCCGTTTCAGACGATTCTGAACATTTTTCATTTTTTCGACCCCCCCCCCCTCGAAATTGTGATTTTTGCATATTTATCCGTTTCAGACGATTCTGAACATTTTTCATTTTTTCGACCCCCCCCCCCCCCCACCCTAGGCGAGCAACATTCTGTCAAGTCAGCTTCAGTTCCATCAGAGGGGTATATAAGGGATGAGCATACAGCAGTGACAGTCATTTCGGTGAGTGGAGCAAGGAAGTACAAGTTGTAGAACTACAATTGGATCACATCAGATCAAGGGATGGCATCCAGTGACAACTATTTCGGTAAGTGTTTATTGAAACTTTATAAATAAAAAGTGAACTTTGTAAACAAACTTTAGTTATTTGCATAATTGAAACTTTGTAAACAAACTGTGTAAACAAACTTTATAAACAAACTTTATAAATAAACTTTGTGAAGAAACTTTGTAAACAAACTTTGTAAACAAACTTTGTAAACAAACTTTGTAAATAAACTTTATAAACAAAATTTGTAAACAAACTTTGTAAACAAACTTTGTAAACAAACTTTGTAAACAAACTTTGTAAACAAACTTTGTAAACAAACTTTATAAATAAAATTTGTAAACAAACTTTATAAACAAACTTTATAAACAAAATTTGTAAACAAACTTTGTAAACAAACTTTGGTTATTTGCTTAATTGAAACTTTGTAAAACAATACCTTTCGTTATACTTGGTCGATTTATATGAAAATTTCACCATTTGATTCAGTTTTATGTAAAGTTTTGTTATAAAGTAGTCATAGGCTATTTGCGCAGCTTGCTGTATGCATTTTTACCGCCATTACAGTGCTTCTTCGCGGATGAATACCATTTTGGCAGACCATTTAACTTCACCGTCAGTTAACTTCACCGCTAGATGTCTCTGCTGTGTAGCAGTGCAGCTGTACAACTCGACAACTGTAAGTGAGACATTCATATACACAAGTAAAATTCTGCTGAGTCAGCAATTTTTTAACAAAGTTACACACCATATTTTGATTACATGGAAGTAGTATAAAAGCATGAGTGAAACATGTCAACTAGTCAACTAGTAATACATTCTGTCAACAAGTCAACAAGTGGATATTGTGTGACGAGAAAAGACTTGACAATGTCGGCCTTACTTTTTCACAGATGTGTAGAGACCATGGATGACGTCTTCAAAGTGAATTATGCTGACTATGTGTTTTCAAAGCTTCCTGCTTTTGAATCGGATTGGATGCTGCAAGTGAAGAACTTACATCAGCATTGGGAAGCTGTTGGAAAGACCATTCCAAGAGATCGTTTCATCCGCTCGTTTCTACGTGAATGTGAAGATCTACATTTACCGTTAACTTACGACATTGATTCAGCGTTTATCAACGTGAATACAATTTGGGCAGTTGAGCTCATGTTAGTTGTAGCTGCAAGAATCATTTTACATTATGATGATGATGTTCCATTGAAGACGAATGTATCAGAGCTTGTCCGATTCAACCATGGACGAGTTGAAGTGAATTCAAAACTTTGCAAGTTCTTTGCTGACTCAGCAAACAGTTGGGTATAAAAGGGAGTGGACTCAGCAGAGTGAAGTCATTTCTCAGCAGACAGTTGGAGGGAGTGCATCATCAGTACATTGTAGCAGCCATGGAGAACAAGACAAGCAGCAGCAGCAGCAGCAGCAGCTTTAAAATTAGTGCTAACTTAACCATTACTGTGGAGCATGGAGAATATGGGCCATTTCTACGCATCACACGTGGAGAGAGATGGTGTGCTTATTCACCATCTTTGTGGAAGATTGTATGCCAAAGCTTGAAAAATTTACGTGACATTGGCTTCAAACTGTACTTAACGCAAACGAAGTGGCTTGAAGTCATTTCATACTTGGATATGCGCTATGTGAGTTTTGTGCGCACGTCACGGTTTGAAGGGAAAGAATACACACATCACATCAACATGAATGATGGTGAATGGGAGACACTGCTTCAGGAGATGGACAACATCAACTCAGCCCTATCACCATGTGAGGAATGTCATGACAAGAAAACGATCATCAAGCTGCAAAAGGATGGTCGGATGAAGGTGTCAAAGCTATCCAAGAAAAGGCTGGCTGAAGTTCAGTTGGAGAACATGAACGTACAAAATCAACTTGGACTTACCTGTGACTATTGCGGTGCTTGTGGATATGTGGAGGATTATCATTGCCACTGCCACAAGTATAATTGCAAGTTGTGTGAACCAAGCAACTTCTGCGACAAGTGTGGAGTACTTAAAGTCAGTGAAGCAAAGTAAAAGCCCACAAGACACTGAAACAAGATGGACGCATGTTTTAAAAATGCTTATATTGACTTGATGATTGCTAAACTTGCTTGCTGTGGCACTCCAGACTATCAACTTTATCATTTGGATGCTTTTTGGGATGTTGTACATCATAGTCTTGATGTGATTGAACTGCATTCAAGATTTCTTGGAGAATGTCATAAAACTGGAATAGAAGAAGATCCTGACTTTGACTTTGATGCTGCACTTTATTCTGCTCGCACTGATGTGGAAGTATATTTCACCGTGGTTGATCATTTGAGAGATTGTTGTAAAGAAGCAGAGGAAACCGAGCAGCTTTATCAGGTAAGTTATATAAAACCTTTTTTAATCATGTTTATGACAACATAGTGAATTGTTTCTCAAAGACATAACCATGTTTTTCTTACTAGCAAATTTAGTTTTATGTGAGTGGTTTCAACGTAAACAAAGAAAGAATATGATAGAAGAGGCAGCAAATATATTAAAAGATATTTTATTACAGGAAGAAACCGACATGTCAGAATAAAGAAGCAAAGTCAACATGGAGAATCTTGTACTATTCAGCGGTCATAAGGACGTTCTTTCAAATATGTTTCCAACACGACTTGAAAAGTATGGACATGTGTTCAACTCAAGTGAAGCTTTGTATCAATATGAGAAAGCAGTGTTTCATCACCGTCCAGATATTGCTTCAGCCATTGTGTCATCCAGAAATGGATATGAAGCGAAACGTATTGCTAAAGGGATAAAACCATGTCCTTTATGGCATACAGTGAAGAGAAGCAAAATGCAAGATGTTTTACAAGTCAAACTGGATCAGTGTGTATTGTTTCGCAATAAGTTGAAAGAATGTAAAGACAAAACTTTAGTTGAAGCAACGTATGATCATTGGTGGGGAGCTGGTGTGAAACAAGTGTCATCTGAATATCCTGGTCAGAATATTATGGGAAAGTTGTTAGAAATGTTGTGTGAGGGTTAGAGACTTTTTCATTTGCTTGCCAACCGTCATGGTGTGCAGACGTGTGGACATGTAAATTTGAAGTATGTTTAACTTGTGTTGCATTGATTCAAGACTCACAAGACTGCACAATGGCGGACATGACACTGAGACAATATATTGTGCAAAAAGCTTATTGTGAAGAAATGTTATCCGCTGTAAAAAAGTTTGCCTATTTAGTCTGTCCTGCTTGTCAACATGAAGAGTGTCAAGAACATACTTGTCATTTTGCATCTGTTTATACATATTGGAATGAAGCTAAATATTACATGCATTTAGATAAAGTGTTAGAGAATGCAAATCAACGTTGTGAGAAATATGGTGTAGATGCTATTACATTGGATGAACTCAGTCATTGGTTAGTGTTCATTGAAGACCAATGGTCTCCAGTGATTCATACCATTGTATCTATACTTGATTTGTAAAAAACTTGTTAGTTAAGTTATAAATGCATGTTAGTTAAGTGATGTTGGTTGAGTTATAAAATAAAAGCTGTTCTGTTGAGAAGGTGGTTTTCATTCGGTGTGACCATGTCGACGTGGAAAGACTACTTGACTGATATTTACTTCAAACCTGGACAGCCTGGAGCATTTGCTGGTCCTTACAAACTGTATCACATCTTACGAAAACATAATCAACCAGTCACACATTCACAAGTGAAGAAATGGTTGCAGGATCAAGATGCTTTCAGTTTACTCCAACCTGTCAAATACAGGTTCAAAAGACAACGTGTCATTACACGTGGTATTGATGACATGTGGGATATTGATTTGGCTGATATGGGAAACATAGCTCCCTATAATGATGACATACGCTTTTTACTCATTGTCATTGATGTGTTTTCCAAATATGTCTGGGTACAGCCAATACCTAATAAATCACATACCAGCGTCATACAAGCTTTCCAAAAGATTTTTCATGACACACGACGAAGACCGCGAACTCTAAGGTCTGATAAAGGAACAGAATTTAAAAACAGATGGGTAAAAGCATTTTTGAAGAAAGAAGGCATTCATGCTTATACCACAAAGAATGAAACCAAAGCTAACTTTGCTGAAAGAGTCATTCGTACTCTAAAGGGAATGATGTATCGGTATTTTCTACATAATCAAACTTACCGTTACTTAGACATTCTTCCAGACTTGGTGTACAATTACAACCATAGACCTCATGGTTCTCTTCCTAATAAATATGCTCCAGCCGAGATTCGTAAAGACAACGAATCAAAAGTGTGGAAGTATATGTATGTCGACAAACTGAAATTGAAACCTAAGAAGAAGAAGAAGAAGTACAAATTTAACATTGGTGATCATGTTCGCATTTCTCACATTAAATATATGTTTCAACGCGATTATCACATCAAATGGACGCAAGAAGTCTTCATTGTCACACATCGTTGTAAGAAGCAAGGAATACATTTATATCGTGTGAAAGACTTTTTAGACGAAGATATTGATGGACATTTCTATGAAGAAGAACTGCAGAAAGTGACCAAAGATATTGAATCTATTTATAGAATTGAAAAAGTCTTGAAAACACGTAAAAGACGAGGAGGAGGTGTGAAAGAATTATTTGTCAAGTGGTTAGGTTGGCCAAACAAGTTTAACAGTTGGGTGAAAGAAACAGACATTCAACAATGAAGCATCCATTTACATGTTTAGTCTCTGGACCTACAGGCAGTGGCAAAACGTCTCTGGTGAAGGAAATTCTAGAACAAAAGTTGATTCAACCCTCTCCAAAAAGCATTTTATGGCTCTATGCAGCAGATCAGCCTTTGTACAAGGGAATGAAAGGCGTGGAATTTTACCAAGGCATTCCAGATGACATTGAAGAGCGTTTTAACCCGAAGAAACCAAACTTACTTATCATTGATGACTTAATGACGAAATGCCATAGTGATGAGCGTATGACACGTCTCTTTAGTGTTGGCAGCAGTCATCAAAATCTAAGCATTATTTTTATTGTGCATAATTTATTCCATCATGGGAAAGAGATGCGAAATATTAGTTTGAATACACATTATATCATTCTGTTTAAAAATCCGAGAGACAGTCAACAAATTAGTACATTGGCGCGGCAAATGTATCCTAGAAGATCTCAATTTCTCATAGAAGCCTATCAAGATGCTACTAGCAAACCTCATGGTTATTTATTCATTGATTTAAAACCAAAGACAAATGATCAACTACGTATTCGTACAGGCATTTTACCAAAAGATACACATTATGTATATATTGATAAAGCAGTGTATGAACAAGAACCAAGTCATTTAACCATTCGCAGTCAAGATGTCTAAACGTATTCGAGCGAACCAGCCGTTTCTTCATTTGCTTGCACGCAGTGGGCCTAAACGACGTAAATCCTTGCTACAGCAAGCTACAAAGGAGGAATTAACAAGCTTGTTTGAAATTTGTTTGAATATATTGCAAGGACATTTACCCTTAAGCTCAAAACGGTTTAAGGAATTTAAACGTGAACGTCATACGCTACGTACTCTAGCAGATAAGAAGATATCCCTTCGACGATAAAAGAAGTTGATTAATCAGAAAGGAGGATTCATTGGAGTTATTGCTAGATTGGCATTACCCTTGTTAGCCAAACTACTGCTAAAATGAAACATACGATGAAAATGGTCCTCATTCCTGAATATGAATATAAAATGTTGCTAGAAAAGAAGGGTAAAGATGGTGAAATCAAAACGAAAGTGAATAAACTTTTACGTGGGAAACGAACACGTGAAAAGGCTATAGAA
Source organism: Protula sp. h YS-2021 (assembly GCA_949752745.1). Classification (NCBI taxonomy): domain Eukaryota; kingdom Metazoa; phylum Annelida; class Polychaeta; order Sabellida; family Serpulidae; genus Protula; species Protula sp. h YS-2021. The sequence goes on along the minus strand of CATKHT010000100.1, from coordinate 19,725 downwards.
ATATCTCAACTTCTTGGTCGTCATTTACGAACAAGTCAGTCTAGGCAGCAAAAGCCCTCATCATCATCACCACCTGAAAAGCCAGAAAAGTTATTTTTAAGTCATTTTCAACCTATCTATCATGGAAAAGTAACACAACTTTTAGCAGAACTGAAGAAATATGGTACGACATGGTCAGAGAAGAATGAACTTGTGTTGAAAACGGGCGATATTATAGCAAATTCCAACATGGTTGATTTGATGAAAGAAGCATTGGTGGCGACAAGAAGAAAAGAACGAGCCATACCACCGCATGGCTGGCATCCGTTTATCCAGGAAATTGTTGATGCTAATATTCCAAAAACAATGTTTAGTAAAAAGACCACTCGTGACGACATTACAACAGAAATGAAACAACGTCAACAAAGACGGTTTCCTGAAGGATGGGAAAATTTTTAACATGGCTGAAAGAGCTATGTTGTTGTTGTGAGGAAGATAAACCAACTATTCCTGTGAAGATCAGATGTACAATTGCTTGTTGTGAAGGAGAAGTCATAGATCATCTAGATCATCATCATGATGTAAAAGACCATTTGCATACTTGGTCGAATGGCGCGCGCTATCGTGAAGTATATAGACAACGTCAACGCACCTATACCATTTAGTTCCCACCATCATGGAGTCGACAAGCTTTTACATCACTTTGCCTAGCAATGCGAGTATGAACTATTATCCCAACAACAAGGCTTCGAATTATCAAATTCGTATGCCTCGAACCATCTATCTGAATGGAAAATATGAAGTGGCTTTAGCTGAAATTCAATATCCACATACATGGACAACGATGAGACATGACATGGACTATTCTATTCAGTATCAACAACAACCACTGACAGAGACACTTGACACTATCAATATTCCCTATGGTTATTATAGATCCATACAAGAAATATGTCAGGCAGTGAATGAAGAAGCAACTCATTCTATGAAAGATGATCTTAAAGAAGCTATTCGGATAAAGTATGATAAAATCAGACGACGTGTGTTTCTATTTCTAAATTATGGTTTTGAAGTGTCCTTTTCCGCTGGATTGGCTGAGATTTTAGGATTTATCCCAGAGCAATGGTATACTGAAACATGTACAGCTGAACATAAAGCGGATGTGAAACAGGGATTTTATACACTGTATGTGTATTGTAGCATTTGTGAACCACAAGTTGTTGGTGATTATTATGTGCCGTTACTACGTTCTGTTGGCATACAAGGCCATGATGGTGACATTATCATGAAAACGTACGGCGAACCGCATTATGTTCCTGTAAACACGTCCAAATTTGACGTGATAGAAATGAATATTAAGGACGACACAGGCTATAATGTTCCATTTCAAACTGGAAAGGTGATCTGTAAACTTCATTTTCGACCAAAAGCAATATGAAAGCTTATACACACGATCCGTCTGCATATCGCAACCATTTTCTTCGTCAAGTGGGCGGGGAATTACCAGGATTCAAAGGAGCGCGAATCCAGTATGGCGATGGTATTGGTTCAATACTGGGATCATTGGCTCGCAAAGCTATTCCACTACTTAAGGCTGGGGCTAAGATCGTTGCACCACATCTTAAGAAGGCTGCAAAGAATGTCGCGAAAGATGTGACGGGTCGAGTAGCAGAACGTGTGTTTGGTGAACAAAAGCGTATGCAACCGACGAAACGTGCCAGAAGACGAAAAACAGCCAGACGGATAACATCAAAATATCGCAAAGATATTTTTTAAAGAAAAAAAAATGTCTCTCATTCATAATCATTCGTGTGAATGTAGTCTTTCTCCATTGGAATGGTTTCACGTACCACCAACGCAAACTGCTGTAGAGAAAAGTTATAATGTTGACTATCAACCACTTACAAGCATTAGAGAAGGCGCTCCAATAGAATTCTACATTCCTGCGAGTACAGAAGAATATCTGGATTTAAAGAACAGCAAACTTCATATTGTATGTCGCATTCTAAAGGCTGATGGAACAGCGTGTGGCGTAGATGATAATGTCTCTTGCATCAATGATGTGTTTAATGGGTTATGGTCTAATATTGAATTGTTTCTGAATGATCGTTTGGTTTCGCATAGCAACAATACTCATGGTTATACCAGTATTATCTCTCATCTCATCCATGATTCGGAAGAAAGTCTACATTCTGAGCGCTCTTTGCGTCTCATGTATAAGGATACTGCTGGGTCAATGAATAGCTATGAGGTGAAAAGACCTAATCATGAACAATATGTATCCGGGTTTCATGTCAATGCCGACGGCGGTGACTTGGCTGAGCAAGGCAACAATGGCTTACATCATCGTTATTTGCATACACGTCTTAGCCGTGATGTTATGCTTACTGGCGGTTTAAGGATAGATTTGTTTGAGCAGGATCGTTATCTTCCGAATGGTATCAGTTTGAAATTGCGTTTCCATAGACAAAAAGATGACTATGTATTGATGGCTGCAGATAATACCTATAAGGTAGAAGTGAAAGAGGCATTTTTAACCATTCGCAAAGTGAGGGTGAGTCCAGGTATTCAGTTAGGACATACAGATGCATTGATGAAAAGTCCTGCCAAGATCATCATCACTAGAAAAGAATGTAAAGTCTTGGCTATTCCAGCAGGATTTCAGTCTTTTGTGAAAGATAACATCTTTTTGGGTCAATTACCAAATCGTATTGTCATTGGTCTGGTTCATAATGAAGCTTTTGGTGGATCAGTATTGAGGAATCCATATGATTTCAAACATTTTAATCTGGACTATATGCAACTGTACACGGATGGTGAACCAGTTCTATCCAAACCTCTCAAGCTTGACATTACACAGAACAAATACCTGGACGCTTTTGAAACGCTTTACAAATCGTTTGATCGGTTGAATGGTGAGAAAAGTTCCATTATAAAACGGGAAGATTGGCCTAGAGGTTATGCTTTATTTTCGTTTGACTTAACACCGGATTATGATGGCGATGATCATTTCCCCCTGATCAAGCATGGGAATTTGCGGCTAGAAATGAACTTTGCTACGGCTTTGCAACATACCATCAATGTCATTGTCTATGCTGAATTTGACAACATTATTGAGATCAGTGCCAATCGCAGCATCCAATTCGACTACCAGTCATGAACACGAAGCAGATTGATGCCATATTGAGTCATGATGTCATGACCAAAGACTTGTTTCAAGGCGTGTTTGCCATGGACCAGTTACCGTCTTTACAACGCGGCGCCTATGTGATCAACACAGACGATCAAGATGAACCAGGAGAACATTGGGTGGCAGTGTATTATGACAAAGACCCTGCAGAATATTTTGACTCTTATGGACTGTTCCCTCTCGATGATCGTTTAGATATGTTTTTAAGAAATGACTATATGTATAATTCTATATCATTACAAACGCCAATATCATCGTCATGTGGTTTTTATTGTGTCTATTATATATTACATAGAGCTCGAGGTCAGAGTATGTTTGATATTGTGAATATATTAAAAAGAAAGGATGGTGATTTTATTGTAAAGGATTTTGTATATAGACATTATAAACCATTGTTTTATTAATGTTGTTGTTGTTGTTATATTAGTTCAGTTGTTGTTGTTGTTATATTAGTTAAGTTGTTGTTGTTATATTAGTTAAGTTGTTGTTGTTGTTATATTAGTTAAGTTGTTGTTGTTGTTATATTAGTTAAGTTGTTGTTGTTAAATAAAACAAATCAAGTTTCAAACAACTGTCTTGTTTATTGTGTTCTATTTACAAATTCTTAACTACAAACACTATTTACAAAGTTTACAAACACTATTTACAAAGTTTACAAACACTATTTACAAAGTTTACAAACACTATTTACAAACTCTTAACTACAAACGCTATTTACACTATTTACAAATTCTTAACTACAAATTCTATTTACACTATTTACAAACTTTTATTTACACTATTTACACTATTTACAAAATTCTTAACTACAAACTCTTAACTACAAAGTCTATTTACACTATTTACAAACTTTTTATTTACAAACACATTCATTTTTCAATACATTCATCAATGAATACCATTCATTAGAATCTAAATTGATATAGGTATCATAGACATTACATCCATGTTTGTAAATGCTATGAAAGCTCACATAACACACATCACCAAACTTTATCACTTTAACAGTTACATGTTCAGACAGTTTCAGTTCATATCCTTCTTCTAAGTCAATGTCCATCACACGCATAGGTTGTGTCAGCTCAATGGATTTGGTGCCTCGTGTAAGCCATATTTCTGTTTCTTTGAATTCAAGCGTTAGGTTCTTTCCAATCCAATGCTTGTAACAACGCGTTCCATTCCACTGTGTTGAGGGTGATGTAGTCATAGTTTTCTGTAAGCTCGTCATATTGGCGAAATTGTACAAACACGTCTAAGCAGTTCTCAGTCACACGCACTTCTAATTCATTTGAGACTGCTAGGAGAAAGCCAGGTATCCTGAACTTCTCTAGATGGTCTTTCAACACGGATTGGTCATCAAGTGATAGGACGAGATACTGTCCAAAATGTCTTAGCACAATGTCATCATATTCGTTTCTCAGATATGAGAACCCATGCGTAATTGGTTTATATTCCGTTAAAAAGTCTTCCATCTCGTTCAACAGTCAGATGAACTATGAGCTGTCTCCTTGTCTGCAAAGACGTTTTTTTTTATGCTCGCAAGATGGCGAAGAGTGGATGTTGTATCACTTCTAGGAATCGTAAGACTGCGCGCCAGTTCTTGATATCAAAGATGATCAAATCTGTATATGGTGTATCTGGCACAACTCCCTTATAATCCTCTGGATAATCCTGTAAAAGATTTCTACAGATTTCTACACGTATGTTAGAATCATATTCAGCCACCGTCACTTCCACTTTATTTTCAAGTCTACGTTTAAACCCATGTTCAAGTGGTATGTTTTTAAAGTCTTTCCACACTTCAGGTTTAAACCGATGATAACTTGTCTTAGAATCTAGTATCACTTCATTCCTCTCATTGACAGTAAGGTAAACACCACCGTTCAGCATGAGTGCATTCATGTTTTTACCTTGTTATGACTTGTCGTCTTGTCTGCGAAGCCTTTTATCCACTTCTTTCACCTGCTTCTTCAGCATTTTCCATTCAGGTATTGTCAGCAAGATACCCTTTTTCGTTGGACGGTTTTTTCCAGTCCCCTCATCTCTGAGGTATTTGCGAATGTTTACCACGCCTTCATTACTTTGTTTCATAATCTTGATATACTTTCCATTGCCTAGAGAAAGCATTCCATCCCACGACTGTGGTGTTGGTACCGTCGTCTCCACTTTTAATTTCTTAATGGTAGTATCAGGATGTTTCACTTTCATGTCTTTGACTGTATCAGCAAGAGTATCCATATCCGTTGGTGCAGATCTTTTCCGATTCATGTTGACGCTTCAGTGTTCACACCACAACTAACTCTCAAGTTGAAGTGTCTCCCCCTTATATACTGTAATGCCCATGCGCCAAAGTGGAATAGCCATCACTCATCACATATCGCTTGTCATCAAAGGGAGAGAGAGCCACTTTCCTCAACTTCTCCGAGAAGATCTGGTGGTTATGACTTCGAATGATGTGTCCTGTAGTCATCGTTTGCGTTTGGTTGAACAAACTGTCTCTATACTGCTGATGTTTCATCCGTCTTTGACACGCGCGAGTGATGCCTTTGGCCGTACGTTTTTCTTTCCCACCATACATCATACTATACATTTTCGGTCGAAGTCCAACAAACTCTTCAATGGGAATGCCCGCCGTCTCATCTTTCATTTTCCCAAGCACTTTCTTGTTCACGTTGGAATGTAGGAAATGATCTGGCGGATAGTCACTTGTGTCGAACAAGTCAGCATCTTCCTGCATGTCTTTGTATATATCTTCCGTTTCTATGTCATAACATAGACTGTCGGTGTCGCTGAACAAGAGTTTGGCGTTGGGATACTTGGTCATGATGTAGTTGTAATGAAAGTGGAACATGAGCACCTTGCTGAGGTCGAGAATGGTGAACCCAACTTGAATGGGTTTATCCAGAAGCAGATCCACTTTGCGTAAATGTACCGCGGTCAAATCTTCGTTGAAAATTCTAAATTTGTGGAAGGAAGGTTTGGCTACAAGTTTCTTGAACCGCTTTTCCTGGTGAACAAGTTCCACATTCATGCGCTTTCTTACATTTTCCATGGTTTTGCCAAACACAGAGTTGTTCATCAGTTTGAAAAAGTCTTTCTCAAACGGGTTCTTGGCCAACTTTCTCTTTTCCGTGTTCAAGGAGATGTATTTTGCCAACCATTTGCTCTGTGCAAACATGATGGCACGATGCACCTTCGTGACTTTCAATCCCAGTGAGACATATTGCTGTAAATTTCTATAATGAAGCACATATTTCTTCTTGTCGCATAAGTTGGGAATGAGCTTTTCACTAGGTTTGCCTTTCATGTTTAGATCTTTCCGCAGCTTCTGACTATGTTTTGACAATTCTCCCACCTTCACACATTTCCGTTCTGGAGCCACTGGATAGTGATTATGATGATCATGGATTGAATATGGGTATTCCAAATCCACTTCTAAAATGTATCCAATCTCGTCATCTTCATCCACATCCATAAAGTCAATGGATTCTGGCTCGCTCACCCACATAAATCCACTTTCCGGCATGCTTTGCGACATAGCCCAGCCATACAAGTTGTTTGCATCCAGGTAAGTCAAGTAGTTGGTTGGTTTCAAGGGATCGTAATCTGCTACGTAGGGGTTATTTGCTTTCGCATACTTGTGTGTGATGACAGATATTCCTCCACGTAAACCTTGTTCAACCATTTGGTACATGTCAATGTCGTTGATCAATTCCAATTTCACCTTTGTCGCTTTCAACATGGCATCCCACGACAGTCCTGGCGCTGTATAGTAGTGAGCAGGATCCAATTCATACGTGTTGAGACATACGTGACGAAAGTTTTCAAACACGTCAGCCAGCAGCAACACATCTGATTTCAGGTACAAGTCATGGTATTCGCCAAATGTAGTACAGTGGAATGTCTCCCACACCTTCTGCGCATGCGCATAATCCTCATCGCTAATGTCTTCTTCACTGAGTAGACTGTAAAACTTGTCCTTGGACGGCAGTTGTGTTTCAGCAAACTTGGATGGCTCATCCACGTAATCATAAGGGTACACTCCCTTTCTCAACAGTAACTCTTGTTGGTCGCTATCGTGAATGTGTGACGTCATGTGATAAAAGTTGTCTTTCCCTTCTGCTGCCAGGTTGGAGACCAACTTCTGTAGAGAAGTACTCATGAACTGAAAGCTGTCTGTAAATTTCAGATTGCTCATGGTGAATGCAATATATTTCTCAACGGTGTTGGGAATGACTGTAATCCTTTCGTTTTTGAACTTTCCAATTTCTTCCATGATCAAATGACTGTCATAGCCTCGTAAATTGTGGAAAAACACAGGAATGATGAAAGAATCTTCAACATCCTGCTGATCTTTTCGAAATCGAAATTGTAAATTGCATTCATTATGTGCAGCTCCGCGGTATTTGCCATTGATATGATCATGATCTCTCACACGATCTGCTCCTAGAGGCTCATGACAAATGTAGCAATCTGTGGCGTTCTTATAATGCTCTTCATCTTCATGAGTCATGACCATTTTCTTTTTCTGCTGTAGACCATGCACAATACGATCACGTTCATATACCATATGGTCTAAAAAGACTTTCACAGCATTATCGCCTCGATATACGACTGGAGCACGTGTATCATACTGGCTGAGAACCACGTAGGCAAAGCTGTTTGGACGATGATGTTGATACTTGTCTCCTTCATGCTTTTTCGTGAAACATTCAAAGTCTGCATAAATGACAAACGGCGCTCGCTGTTGTTTGGCTACATTCTTGAACTTGATGAAAGGTTCCTTGGGGAATGATAAACGTTGTGCACCATGCTTGCCACACACTTCACGATGCTTGTCTAAAAGATCTTGTCGCATAAACCCATGAAGACAGTTGAAACAATAAAAAGTTGCACCATTATACTTTGATCGATAAGCCATCAGTCTGCTGAAATTCTTGATGAGGCAGTAATGTCTTGTCTTGTCATTGCTAATCAAAAGCAAGTTGATTTCTCTGGCGCTGTTGGCGCTGGTGTTTCGACTGAGTTGTATGGGAACAACGACATCATGTTCATATCCAAACACGTTAATGGACACATCATTCTCCTTTTCAAACTTTGGAATGTCTGTAATCGGTGTTGGAAATGTCATGCCTTCCACCTTCAATTCGTTCTCAAATAGCTTGTATTGATGTACACGCTCTGGGTTTACATTTGTTGAAGGGTGAAGGTGAGCCAATACAGACCATAAGAAGCACTTGTTGTCTTTATTCTGAATGTTTAACACCGCCTTTGTACTCTGTACTTTCTTCGGTAGTGGGATAAAACTGCTTGCTTCCAGTGGCGCTGACGTCGCTGTATGCACTTAAATGAATAATATGTTATCCAACACCCAGCCAGAGCCTTGTCGCTCATGTTCATCAAACCTGGTAAACAATTCTTTATAGGCTTCTGGCAAGTCCTTCTCAATATCCGTTGGATTGTATGCTGCATACGTTGGACTACTGATGAAGGCATTATCCACTTGTTCTACCATCACGCCTTCAACATTTGGTGTCATTTTCTTGAAGCGTGCATGTACCACAATGTACCATTTCATGCCACGGTTTAACGTCTCTAGCAAATGTCTCTTGATTCTATTCTCTTGTTGTCGCATTTCAAGTAGCAAATCCGATCCATCTTCAGGCTCAAACCGTCTTTCCTGTGCGTTTTCACCAAGACTCACTCTTCTGCCTCTGCCTATTTGTCCTGTCTCTTTCTTTCTTTGTTCTTCATGAGACACATTTTCCATCTCAGCACATGCATGTGTCTCAAATGCATCCAAAGATGAAAATATCTTGGCGCATTTACAGCAGAGGACTGGATCAGGTCTTTCAACACCATCTTGTACCGTCTTTCGTCTCTTGGCTTCAATCTGCTCAACAAGCTCTTCGTGAGCACGTTTCATCCTAGCTGGTTTGCATGTGTGTGTCACGAACAATTCCAGAGATGGAAATGTTATATCACAATCATGACAGTAGACTGGTGCCATCGTTGTTGCTTCTTCAACTGCTGGAACTGAAATGAAGTAAAATATACGTTTCACTCTTCCTTTTATACCACTTCAATGGTGTGTTGACTCAGCAGAATGTACCACTAGTTGACTAGTTGACATGTTTCACTCATGCTTTTATGCTACTTCCATGTTATCAAAATATGGTGTGTAACTTGTTCAAACTTGTTTCCAAAATGTTAAAATTGCTGACTCAGCAGAATTTTACTTGTGTATATGAATGTCTTACTTACAGTTGTGAAGTTGTACAGCTGCACTGCTGCACAGCAGAGACATCTAGCGGTGAAGTTAACTGACGGTGAAGTTAAATGGTCTGCCAAATGGTATTCATCCGCCAAATGGTATTCATCCGCCAACTAGACCTGAAATGTGATAAAATGTATTCTCTCTCTCTCTCACACACACACACACACACACAGACATGTTTTGCTTCATTTCATAATATAGGATGGCCCTTAAAAGGGCCCGAAATATTTTAGTATATATCAGCAGCAGTTATGGGGTTGTCCCTCATATTCCAACCACACTTGACACTTGCAGTATCGTTGAGTCAGTGTTACTATGCGGTTGTTCCACATAAATGTAATTACTACGTCAGGCTTCACTGCAGTGATCTGAGTTGGAAATTGTAGCACCTCCTCCAAAGCATATGTAATATCAGCTGCTTCAGCTTCATCACGCATATTTACCCAGATGCAAACAGATTCATTCGCTTGAAACGCTGTTAAGTCATCAATGATGATAGCTGGTGTGTTATCCATGATGTGTCTGACGATGTCTGACAATGTCTGACGGTGTCTGAGCCTTGAGACACCACACTTATATACGATTTTATCATGCTGAATCAACGATTTCATCATGCTGATTCGGCAAAAGTTTTTGTTGCTCTCCTGGGGGGGGGGGGGGGGGGTCGGTACATAGTATGTCCTAGGGGGGGGGGGTCGGTACATAGTATGTCCTAGGGGGGGGGGGGGTCGGTACATAGTCTGTCCTGGGGGGGGGGTCGGTACATAGTATGTCCTAGGGGGGGGGGTCGGTACATAGTATGTCCTAGGGGGGGGGGGGGGTCGGTACATAGTCTGTCCTAGGGGGGGGGGGGTCGGTCGAAAAAATGAAAAATGTTCAGAATCGTCTGAAACGGATAAATCTGCAAAAATCACAATTTCGAGGGGGGGGGGGGGTCGAAAAAATGAAAAATGTTCAGAATCGTCTGAAACGGATAAATCTGCAAAAATCACAATTTCGAGGGGGGGGGGGGTTGTCGACCTTTTTAGGCTCTGTTGCCATGGTTACACTGATTGACAGGTCGAGTTCGTTGGCTTCATGATGATTGACTCGGCCAAACCACTTTCGCTCCAGACTTTCGCTCCAGACAGTATGACGTCATCATGACGTCATTATCACGTCATGGAGGGCCGCGCCTATCCTTACACTTATCCTGACGTCACTTCCGCTCCAGACATGATGACGTCACTTCCACTCCAGACAGCACTTCCGGTCTAGACAACACTTCCGGTCCAGACGCTATGACGTCACTTCCAGACATGATGACGTCACTTCCAGACAGTATGACGTCACTTCCAGACAGTATGACGTCAAAAAGTGCAGTAGAACTCTTGTTTTCACCCTACTGACGTCATATGATGCTGGTAAATAGACGAGGGATGGGTTTGTGAGGGGGGGGGCGAGGTAGGGAGGGAAGGGGGCAGGAGGGAGTGTGGCGAAACCACTCCTCGTGCCCATAAAGGCTTTAAGCACAGATCCACATGCGTGGTCCCTGGAAACGTATGGTTTTGGACACTACAGCAGCTGCCACCGGGTGGCCCAACCCTCAAACGCCACGCTGATTTACCATGGACTTGTGTACATGTGTTTCCCCAGAAACAGTCCAACTTCCCGTGTGTGTGCAGGCTGAGATATAGTCTAACCTCCCGTGAGTGTACAGTCTTAGATACAGTCTAACCTCCCGTTAGTGTGAGGTCTTAGACACAGTCTAACCTCCCGTTAGTGGGCAGTCTGAGATACAATCTAACCTCCCGTGAGTGTACAGTCTTAGATACAGTCTAACCTCCCGTTAGTGTGAGGTCTTAGACACAGTCTAACCTCCCGTTAGTGAGCAGGCTGAGATACGGTCTAACCTCCCGTTAGTGAGCAGGCTGAGATACGGTCTAACCTCCCGTTAGTGAGCAGGCTGAGATACGGTCTAACCTCCCGTTAGTGAGCAGGCCGTATAAGTCGCACACTATTATTATAGCCATCGTTCATCATGAAATGCACCTCTCCCCAGTGAACGCTATGGCCAGGGACATTTTAAACTCTCTGCCTTGGGGACGTTTTGACCGGATAGCCCGGGCGTGTCGTTACCGGGAGATTATACTAACGACATATATTCTCGGTCCCGGGCGTGTCATGACAGCGAGATTATACTGTTCTGCCGACTCCAAAATGTTCTTTTGCCATGATCGAGTTGGTTATACGGGAACGCAATAACATTTTAAACATTTTACAGCCTGATTCGCAAAACATTCAGAAAGTATTACGTAAACTAATTTATAACACAGAACAAAGGCCGTCACTGCTAGATTCATATAAATGCCTTCTGTACATTTGGAAGTTTTTTTTTTTTTTTGTTCCTTGCGTTTTATATGTTAATAAGGGACATTAAATAAATTGAATGATAGCGGTACAGTGGAAACCTTGTTTGAACTGTTTTATTATCCCAGGGCTCCCACTGCTGAAATGATATTCATTTTTACCCTTGGTGTTTCAAATCTTCCGTTTAAGAATAGCGTGAAATTGCATTGTTAGAACTTAAACGCTTGTTTCCATTTCGAGATTTTATTTCAATTAAGATAGGGGAAAGAGGAGATGGGTGTATGAATTGTTTTTGTGTGTGTGTGTGTGCCTGCCTATACCAGTCCCACTGACGTGCGTAGTGGAGTCACCGCTTGGGGTCGTACACACACTGCACACGCATGATGTATGGCTGCATTAACCACATTTCTTTTTAGACCGGGGTCCGTTTTTTGTGTGTGTTTATTATTTTGATATAGTCATCTATTTAGCGATAATAAAAGATAGCGGGGGCTCTCAAGACGTCGACTCGAGTGCCCTCTACGAGATAAATTGGGGCTGGTTAGCTGGTACTTGTCAGCCTGGCCTGCCCTCTGACGGTGGGTCGCGAAGGCTCTGGGGCTTGTTTCCAGTGGAAAGGATGGGAATGTTCATATAGCATATCCCTAACATTTGTTGACCCCTATTTCAGTTTTGCAGTGATAGAACAGCCCCCCCCCCCCCCCCCATTCCCTTATAATAGAGTCCCCCTTCATTTATAAAACAGCCCCCCTTCCCTTGTAAAACAGTCAACTTCCCTTATAAAACATCCCTCGTGGTGTGAAGAGTTTTTAGTGTTTGGGGACAGTGATTTATTTAGTGTTTTCGCATGGAACTGTCATTTTCATTTCCAGTTTTCGCTGTAGTAAATACCACAGGTGACTGTTATAGGGAAAGATCATGGGGCTGGGTGCTTGTATGGGATTCGAGCACGTGTGGAAGGCCCGTGAACGAACCGCGCGGCGGTGACTTCATTGGCCTTCCACACGTGCTCGAATCCCATACAAAGCACGACTGCACCAGGATCTATCCCCATTAAAGCACAAACAAGCAAAATCGATTCATAGAGAGCGGAAAAAAGCCCAAAACTCGAGATTTTGCTCGAATATTTTTCATGGTATTGTCCTGTGACACGAGTGTCGCATAGCAACTTGCGCAATGCAAAGGAAAACGTTTTACGTCACAAAGCCATCGTCATAGTATCTCGGAGTCATGCCCATTTTTTTTTCTGTGAATTGGCTGTGTGACTTTTGTGCACGGTTCGAGCACGCTGACGGTTTCTTATCATTTCTTTTAACGGGAGTGCATTACTGAGTTGGTGCGTACGTGTTATAATAATTATTTGCATCAGTGTGACGGTGAAGAGAAACAAATGTTTCATAGCTACACGTCTTGAGGCCTGGAGGGAGATATCTGCGTACAGGGACAGTGGGGTCTCTTTATAATGAACACCTTTATGACCAGCGTCAAGTGGTCCTTAGAGGTGTTCCCAAAAGAGGGGAATTCTATAATGAAAGGTAGAGATTTGAAAAAAAATAGTGTTCACTAAACAAATGTTCACCAAGTAGAGGCTGTTCACAAATCAGAGGTGTTCTACATACTTCTACATTCACTACTCTACTAAATAATATCATACTGACTACTTATACTAAATGGTGGCCACAGTGACTAAAGTGACTACATTGACTAAAGCTACTGTGTGCATTTCCTGATTCAAAGTCACTAATTACTGCAATTAAACTTCACTCGGAGTTACAGTGAATACACTGAGTTCGCTGTCTCATCAAAACGGAATGTTGTGAGCAATCCCGCGTGCGTCATCCAGCAAATGTCTGTTTCCAAAGTCGCGCATAAGTGTGACAGTTCTTGCTTGTGCATACTGGCGGAGGGGGGATGGGGGGAGGGGAGGGGGCGGGACATGTGAACACCGATTATCTGATCGAAGATTGCTCTGTTGAGGCTTTGTTCGTTTTAGCTTAGAGCCAATAACCGTGGCAACTTAGTAACAAAGAGCCTGTAATTTACTACGACTCCAGAACTCCAAATAGCATCTACTCTGGAAAGCCACATGTAACCCGATAATCCAAGCGACTCCAGAATAGATATCCCCAGAAAAAAAACGAAAATATCTGGAAAAAATCAGACCGGGGGGGGGGGGGATCATTCCGGGAGGATTAGTCTTGTTCGTCCCATCTGGACCCCCTCCCCCCTCTAACACTCCCACCTCATCCGCCTTCGTCATCACTTCCAGATAAATGACATGTTTGCAGCTAAGCTCAAAGAATTCGAAGTGAGGGATGTTTGTGTTATGGTGGGGTGGGATTTGGGGGGGGGGGCAGGGAATAGGGGTGAAGGGATGGGAGTGTGATTGCTGGGTTTCATTTCACAGCGCTTAGTTCAAGCATCCGTCGCTTGTCAGATATAATACTTAGTTTTGTTTTATATTTGACAGACAGACAGGCTTGTGCGTTAGTAGACGAATAGAAAATCAAGCCTCGTTCAGGCTCAGCCCTGATGCTTCGGCAGATCTCAAACCATCGCTTGTGTATATTTTGTTACCGCCTCATAGGCTTATAATAAAAAAAGTCCGTTTTTTTTTTTTTTGCCATGCGACCGTGTCATACATTCCTATAAACAGCCTGTCAGCTCTCCCACTGTGCTCTTGTCAATATCGAAATAAATACACAGGTATTTTTTAGTAACTTGCAGCATATAGAGAACGAGTCCTAGATGCCCTTATCTGAACGCGCCATAGCGGATGATAGTATATTATGTCAGTTTCAGTTACCAGTCCTTTTTTTTCATGGTATGCCGCAGAAATTTTGCTTTGGTACTTTAAAAAGTTTGGAAATAAAAAAAGGAAGGAAAACAGCGTTGGAATGCTGTGGAGCTTGGATGTAGGAAACGGGTTGTGATTCAGAAGAGGAACATTTGAAACCTTCAACAATAAGCTGAAGCGAAGCCAATTTAGTGGGTTAGATCACCTGTCACGGAATTCAAAATTAATGCGCACTGAAGCTTTCGGCCATCCCTTGGAAAAAAAGCCTTCAAAAATAAAAAAAAAACTCTCAAGAGAATGACATGGTCTTTCTTTTTTTTTTTTTTTTTTTTTGCTAGTGTGAGAAACTCCCAAAGTGGTTGGCTTAAAATTTTGGGGGAGGCATGGGGGCGGGGGGGGGGGGATGGAGGGGTGTTTACAGTTTCTTGTTCCGTCCTGTCCTTGTCAAGGGAACGTGGGCACAAAGTCGGTTAGAGGGTTGTAGGCGGTCGGGGTAGGGAGTAGGTGGGGGTAGGGGTTAGTAGGTGTGTATGTGCTGGCTGAAGTATGGCTCCGAGATAAGCCAGTATGTGGGAAGGGGAGGGGGGTGGGGGTGCTGGGGGTTGTGTGGTCGGGATGGGGAGTGGGAGGGGGAGGGGCTAGCTCCCAGATAGCTCTGTGATTTGTTTCATGTTTGTGAGACATCAGTATGTGGTCGGGGGTGGGGGGGGGGGGGCTGGGGGTTGTGTGTTCGGGGTGGGGAGGGGGTGGGGAAGGGCTGGAGGTTGTGTGGTCGTGATGGGGAGTGGGAGGGGGTGGGCGGAGGGCTGGAGGTTGTGTGGTCGGGGTGGGGAGTGGCAGGGGGTGGGGGGGATGCTGGGAGTTGTGTGGTCGTGGTGGGGAGTGGGAGGGGAAGAGGCTAGCTCCCAGATATCGCTGCGTCTTATTTCATGTTTGTGTGACGTCGTATAAAGTCTGTTCATGGAGAGTTTTTTCCCATCCCTCCGGAATCACAGAATATCGATTTCTAGATTTCCTCTTTGCACAAAGATAAAAGATTTGTTGATAATACTTTTAGCTGTCGGGCAAATGATAAGTAATTTCCAGGAGACCGCACTAAATCCTGCGTTTTATGACCGGATCAATTTATGACCCAGTTCTAGTAGAGGAAAAAACCCACACATTCATACCGGGGGGGGGGGGGAGGAGGAGGGGGGGCTGGAGGTGGAGGGGTTGGGTGAAGAGTGGCACTTTATAGGTTATATATATATATGTATGGCAGGTAAGGGAAATTTTATTTGACATGCTTGGTTAAAGCTTCACAAACTTTTAGCGCAATTTTGTTAAGAGCCGTGAAAGCAACGTGTGAGGCTGTCATGGCAACGTGTGAGGCTGTCATGGCAACGTGTGAGGCTGTCATGGCAACGTGCGACGTCGTATGTTTTTGTTTCTCGGCTGCCGCAGTTGCGTTTGAAATTGTAGCTGTGTGTTCCCGAAGAGCGAATGTTGCAGGATGCCGATAGCCGCGTTCACAAATCACGCCCGTAAATAAAAATGTTGGGTTCTAAGTGACACAGTGAACATGTTAAGGATGACGAGATAACCGGGTGCATCTGGTGCTCTTAAGATTGGGTGCATCTGGTGCTCTGATGACCGGGTGCATCTGGTGCTTTGATGACCGGGTGCACCGGGTGCTCTGATGACCGGGTGCATCGGGTGCTCTGATGACCGAGTGCATCTGGTGCTCTGATGACCGGGTGCACCGGGTGCTCTGATGATCGGGTGCATCTGCTGCTCTGATGACCTGGTGCACTGGGTGCTCTGAGCACTCTTCGTCTTCATTCTTTCGACGTCCCACGAAGCATGCAGCCAGTATGAACTGTTCCACTATCGGTATGCAGTGCGTCGTATACGGGGGCATTATGGCATTGTTCACTGACAGTATAGGCTCTTTCAGGGCTGCAAACTTCAAATCGCGAGTATCGGTTCAAAGTGAAGAATTGATGGAGTCGTCTATTGAAGCAAGAGGTATCCGGATATGCCTTTCAGTAAAAATAATGAATAATACTAAGTGAAACAATTCAGTCTAATGATTATTTAAGGGTTTCCCGCATCCAGGTGACGGGGGGAGAAGGGGGGGATGGGTATTTGCTGTTCTGAGGATCGCTGCTGGTGCGTGCCAGTCGCGGGATGGTGGTGTGGGAGTGAAGTTTTGATGGGTTGCTTTTACTTGTGGAGCTCTAATGCGATCACTTAAAAAATCTGCTTCTCTTTCTGAAGGAGTTCAACAACCCTTACAATTTTGCTTTCCTTTATGAAGGATCTCGACACCTCAAAAATATGTTTCCTTTTCTGAAAGAGTGTGGCAATGCTTAAAAATCTGCTTCCCTTTGTGGACGAGCTGAACCCCACTTAAAGATTTGTTTTCTTTTCCGACCGAAACCTACATACCTTTGTGAATAAGTTTGGCAATCCTAATTCATGAGCGCAATGAGTAAACGCCAAAAAAAATGCACGACATCTAATGTGTGTGTGTTGGAAAGTGCACGTGAGGAGGAAGTGGCTTTGTGGAAATATATGAGCACCTGTCATGGAGTACGAGCACCTGTCGTGGAGTGAGAGCACATTTCGTGAAGTACGAGCACCTGTCGTGAAGTACGAGCACCTGCCGTGAAGTACGAGCACCTGTCGTGGAGTACGAGCATCTGTCGGGGATGTACGAGCACCTGTCGTGGAGTACGAGCACCTGTCGTGGAGTACGAGCATCTGTCGGGGATGTACGAGCACCTGTCGTGGAGTACGAGCACCTGTCGTGGAGTACGAGCACCTGTCGGGGATGTACGAGCACCTGTCGTGGAGTACGAGCACCTGTCGTGGAGTACAAGCACCTGTCGGGGATGTACGAGCACCTGCCGTGGAGTACGAGCACCTGTCGTGGAGTGCGAGCACCTGTCGTGGAGTACGAGCACCTGTCATGGAGTACGAGCACCTGTCGTGGAGTACGAGCACCTGTCGGGGATGTACGAGCACCTGTCGTGGAGTACGAGCACCTGTCGTGGAGTACGAGCACCTGTCGTGGAGTGCGAGCACCTGCCGTGGAGTACGAGCACCTGTCGTGGAGTGCGAGCACCTGTCGTGGAGTACGAGCACCTGTCATGGAGTACGAGCACCTGTCGTGGAGTACGAGCACCTGTCGTGGAGTACGAGCACCTGTCGGGGATGTACGAGCACCTGTCGGGGATGTACGAGCACCTGTCGTGGAGTACGAGCACCTGTCGTGGAGTACGAGCACCTGCTGTGCGTACGAATACAAGCACCTGCCATGGGTACGAGCGCCTCCATGGAGTATAGCGCCTCCATGAAGTAGGAGCACCTGCCGTGGAGTGCGAGCACCTGCCATGGATTATAAAGCATGGACCATGGGTACGAATACAACCATCTGCCGTGGGTACGAGCACCTGCTGTGGAGTGCGAGCACCTGCTATAGGGTGCGATCACCGGTTGTACAGTAGAGCACCTGCCGTAAAGTGGCAGCACCTGCCATGGGCTAAGGGCACCTGCCGTGTAGCAAGGCAGCTGCTATGGGGTAGGAGCAGTGCCATTAAATACGAGCACCTGCCATTCAGTACGAGCAACTGCCATGGAGTAATTGCACCTTCCATGGAGTACGTCATGGAGTACGAGCACCTGCTGACGCCATGAATGAAACTCTTGTGGCTACAATTGCTTTCATCTATAGTCGAAACCAGATAATTGGTTATCTCATTTTCCCTATATATATATTATGCGTCTGTCCCGTGTGGCCCGGAAGGGCTTCTGCATTTGAATGTTTCTTTTAACAAGCGAACGCGCAGGTCCAGAATCCCTGGTTACACATGACGTTTGGTGACTGGGAACCTGGTTACACATGGCGTTTGGTGACTTGGAACCTAGTTACACATGACGTTTGGTGACTGGGAACCTGGTTAAACATGACGTTTGGTGACTGGGAACCTAGTTACACATGACGTTTGGTGACTGGGAACCTGGTCTACACATGACGTTTGGCGTATGGGAACCTGGTTACACATGACGTTTGGCGTGCGGGAACCTGGTTACACATGACGTTTGGCGTGCGGGAACCTGGTTACACATGACGTTTGGCGTATGGGAACCTGGTTACACATGACGTTTGGCGTGCGGGAACCTGGTTACACATGACGTTTGGTGACTGGGAACCTAGTTACACATGACGTTTGGTGACTGGGAACCTGGTTACACATGACGTTTGGTGACTGGGAACCTAGTTACACATGACGTTTGGTGACTGGGAAAATGGTTACATATGACGTTTGGTGACTGGGAACCTGGTTACACATGACGTTTGGTGACTGAGAACCTAGTTACACATGACGTTTGGTGACTGGGAACCTGGTTACACATGACGTTTGTCGTGCGGGAACCTGGTTACATATGACGTTTGGCGTATGGGAACCTGGTTACATATGATGTTTGGCGTATGGGAACCTGATTACACATGACGTTTGGTGACTGGGAACCTGGTTACATATGACGTTTGGTGACTGGGAACCTGGTTACACATGACGTTTGGAGTATGGGAACCTGGTTACGCATGACGTTTGGCGTATGGGAACCTGGTTACATATGACGTTTGGTGACTGGGAACCTGGTTATACATGACGTTTGGCTATTTGAGCGTTTAAAAAGTTGATGCAACAGGAGATATTTCGCTGACATAAATTCACTTCATCGAAACTGGAATTTCTGAAACACAGAAAAAAAACAGTATGAAATTATTGGCTTCAGGCCTGTTTGTGCTGCATGTTGTTTGAACGATGTTCCCTAAATATAAACAGATTTCTGCGCATAAAACTGCACGGTGTAACTGCTTCCCATCATCCGCCAGGCGATCGGGTTATAACTGGCCGTAAGTTGAGAAACATCAACGGAAAAAGGTTATACTGAAGATAAAGTGGTAAATAATTGATTGGCGCTGATTGGCGTGGCCGTTACTGATGTTCTCAACGTCTAAACGTCAAGTTCACAAGAATAACTTGGTTTTGAGCAAAAAGCGATGACAAAAGGTAGATACAGGAAATGAGCGGAAGACAGGTACGGGGCTTGACCCTGAGGCTGGTACGGGGCATGAACGGG
>CATKHT010000099.1:0-22966 GCA_949752745.1 Protula sp. h YS-2021 | reverse complement strand
TATTTCACGAAATAGCAAACCGTGTTGGGTAAATTCGCGTAATGCCTAAAATCTTTTGCCGTTTCACGAAATAACCTAAATTTTCGGTTTGCCATTACGTGAACAGTAGTTTGAACTGTTTATTGATAAAATACGGGTAATACAATCAATCCTACGAGAATGTTTCACACCACACGATGAACAATATGAATATCACATCACCGCATTGCAGAATTTCGTATCTGAAAATTAAAAAAAAAAGGAAAATCTTTTAAGTTTTAACCTAAATTTATATCAAAATATATCTTCTCCGGAGGGCCAATATGGAGAAAGTTTCCTTAAAATGACCAATCCATGAAAATGGCTTAATTCCAGAGTTAGTATAAACAGACGTTATAGGACGTTCTTTTTTCAGAGAAGGTTAACGGCAAATCGGTGACAAGTTCCTGAGTACATCATCTTAACCTAGTTCAGTGTGTTGCTCTGAAATTTATCCTAATAGCAATTAAATCAATAAAAAAGGAACACAAATACTTGTGTGCATTACCATGAATTACAATTAATATAACCGCGTTAAAAGCTTGCGATCAGTTGCAATCAACTGTGATATATTAATTAAAGGAACAAACCAACTATGATGTATTAATTGTACTTGAAAACTGAAGTAATCTTATTGCAATTATAACAGATAAAAGACACAATATTTGTCACGATTGTGAGAAATTTCGAGCAAAAAAAGCTTATTTCACAATTTTGCCTGATCTTGGTTTGCCAATTCGTGAAGTAAAATGTAAGATTTTTAGCTAAATTCGTGAAATAACCTAACTTTTAGGTTATTTCGTGAAACGGCAAAAAATTTAAGGCATTGCGCGAATTTACCCAACACGGTTTGCCATTTCGTGAAATGGCGGGTTTCGAACATTGGCTGTATATATATATAGATGTGTGTGTGTGTGTGTGTGTGTGTGGGTGTGTGTGTGTGTGTGTTACAGCTCACAAGTTCACACACCCACCTCATATATTCACACATTCACCTCACAAGTTCACACATTCCTCTCACATATTCACACATTCACCTCTCTAATCCACACATTCACCTCGCATATTCACACATTCACCTCACAGATTCACACATTCACCTCACAAGTTCACACATTCACCTCACAGATTCACACATTCACCTCACAAGTTCACACATTCATCTCATATATTCACACATTCACCTTACAAGTTTACACACTCACCTCCCATATTCACACATTCACCACACGTACAGGTTCACACACTCACCTCACATATTCACACAGTAACCTCACAGATTCACACATTCACCTCACAAGTTCACAATTCATCTCACAGATTCACATATTCATCTAACAGATTCACACATCCACATCCACTTTCGTATTTCGAATTGATATGACGAGAATATACCGAACGGACACACTGTAGCAAACCACCAGTGAAAGCAAACATGCTCGACATATTGACTTCCCTGCTAAACGTCAACTGATTAGTTCAAATCAATTTATCTCTCTGAACGCTCTTTTTTCCCTTCAAAATGCGGGTCAGTGGCGGGTCCAAGGGTGGGGGGGGGGGGTTCAGGGGTTTCACCCTATCCGCCCTGCTTATCCCACGCGAAAGCGAAAAAACTGTTCAATTTTGTACTATTCGAGTGAGTTTTTAAAGGTAACCCCCCCCCCCCACTCCATGACCAAAACCTGTGTCCACCACTGCAGGTAACGTATTAATCACTTGCTGGCAACACAGTCACATCGATTTTCCAGTATTTACATTCTAATTGTAATGATTGAGCATATGTTAGAAAGGCGAAAAGTCTTTGTAAGACAAATCGAGTATCGTAGGCGATTAGAGATCAATATTACGGAACTGTTGAATTGCATTAAATAAAAGTTATGACACATGTCTACCATCCATTTCATTCCATAATTTTAACACCAGAAAATAAATGAGCCTTACACATAAAAAGTATATTGTTAGGGTGATATTATTTAGTATATCATGAATACTTACTGTAATGTTTGAGATCGTAGTTGCCATCGAAGTGATGGCGGTATCTATACAGTAAATACTGTATTGTGTGTGTAGGGGGGGGGGGGGGTAGGCGAGGGGGCGTTGCACAATACCCGGGGGGGGGGGGCGCTTGTCATGGTCATAGACAGGCATCATAACCAATTGGTACATGAGTGTTCTCCCCCCTCCCCCCTGCGGCTGAAAACTGAAATGCAAGATAATTTATAGAGAAGTATAAAAAATACATTAAAGTTTTCAAATTTCTTTTTTAGAAACAATGTTTGTTAATGCTCATTCTTTACGTGTCGTTTTGCATACAGCTTTATTGTATGCCCTGAATGCCGTGCGTGTGTAACACCTGAAGTCATATATATATATATATATATATATATATATATATATATATATATATATATATATATATATATATATATATATATATATATATATATATATATAACACACGTGCATAGATATATAAAAGTGATCGGAATAGCGTATCAAGGTAAATGGGCTGGACTAAATGGGCTCGTATTTTTGTTGACTCTGTTTTTTTTAATGGTAGATTTTATCAGCAGTTAAGCGATGTACGTAAAAAAGTGTCCAACTCAGCCGTGATATAAACAACTTGAAGTCTGTTTATAAACTCATTTGCATCATTGAACTACAAATCAAAAGAACCATTTTTTTTGGGTGACTTTTTCATCTGTGACACAGTTTCTTATGCCAGTACGTAAGAGTCACAAAGCTACCATTTCAACCACCGGGGTAAAAAATTTGTTTACTGCTATAAGGAGAAGGGAAATGCTCACATTCTATTGTATTAGTTTAAATTTCATTCACGGGAATAGACGTGGCGTTGACGGGCCGTCGATCATCCTGATGGAGTCGTCCATCATTCCAACTCGATTGTATTTCCACTAGCGGCATGTTCTGATACTAAGTTAAACATAAAACAAGACCGATTTCGTTCCCGAGAGAGAAACTAAACTTGCAAAACAATTACGTACTAAAACAAAAGTCCCACAAGTAATAAGAAAAAAAACCACTCACACAAAACTGCTTGAGTAGTTAATACTTTACAGGGCTTTCCATTTGGAGGTGGGGGGGGGGGGGGGCGGGGGGGATGGTTCAGCGGTTCACGTGAACCGTCTGTGACGGGTTGTTGAACCGCTTGTCATTCTGGGCTTATGAAGGTTTCTGTCTAAGCGTTGAACCGCCTGTTTGGGTCCACTGAACCTCCTGTTTCGGCCCACTGAACCTCCTGTTTCGGTCCACTGAACCTCCTGTTTGGGTCCACTGAACCTCCTGTTTCGGTCCGCTGAACCGCCTGTTTCGGTCCACTGAGCCGCCTGTTTCGGTCCACTGAACCTCCTGTTTCGGTCCGCTGAGCCGCCTGTTTCGGCCCACTGAACCTCCTGTTTCGGTCCACTGAACCTCCTGTTTCGGTCCACTGAACCTCCTGTTTCGGTCCACTGAACCTCCTGTTTCGGTCCACTGAACCTCCTGTTTCGGTCCACTGAACCTCCTGTTTGGGTCCACTGAACCTCCTGTTTGGGTCCACTGAACCTCCTGTTTCGGTCCACTGAACCGCCTTTTTCGGTCCACTGAGCCGCCTGTTTCGGTCCACTGACCCGCCTAAATGGAAAACCCTGCTTAGGAAGTCGAACACTTGTATGGATATATCAAGTTGTACTGAGCCAATGGTTAGGGCCTTTTTTCTCTTTACTTGCCCCTCATTCTGTCTTTACCGCTCCTCTGGCAATACGGACCGCTAGGACCAGCAGATTTTCCACATGTGTAATATTTGATCTGAAGCTGTGCACCTCTTTTTGATTTTGCCTTTGTTTTCATTTTCTTAATAAAACACGAAGCGAAAAGAAAAAGTTCATGTAACCAAAAGCAACTCAAAGGGGCTGCAGCAGCACTTGCACAAGATTCTCACATCAGTCTACAGGTACACTGTGTATTAGATGGCGTTTGCTTTGTTTGCATACACCAAATACGCTGAGCATAGTAATATGTTGTGTTGGTTGTGTTGTGTTGGTTGTGTTGTGTTGATTGTGTTGGTTGCTTGAGAACGATACGCAGATGCTAAATCTGACATGTTCATTTCAAATACACTGAATGTCCATATAAATTTACAGCTGGGGGGGGGGGGGGGGGATGGTTCGTGAGGGAGGGATGCCGTTTCATAGCATCAGAAGCAAAGCTAAAGCAAAGCAAATCTGAGAAATATTTCGGAATCTAAAGTCTGCAAAGGAAAAGCAAACTAAAATCAGACTGAAAAGATTTTTAAATTCTACTTGAAAGGAGAAAATGTTTTTACGAAAAATATTGTTATTTGGCTAAGAGTTTAATATTTCGCCCTTGAAAAAAAAACGATATACCGCGAGGTTTTAGCCAATAAACGCGTATGGGAGGTGAGGGGATCTTAAGCGTCCTTGGATATATGCCGCATTCTTAAGTTGAGCAAATATAAGGTGCCGACCGGTGCATTTAAAGTATAGATATTTCAAACGTATATCAAAGACATGCAGATGAGTAGCATGCATGCAGTTAAATTAGGGTCACTCTTGAGGGTAATCCTGATAAATATCAATAAAACATTCATTACCAAACGTAAATACCTGCGTGTTCGCGGGTGACACGATATCAGTCCCCAACCGCGGCGCTTTGTCCTGTCATGTTCGCTGTGTGGTTTTTATAAGGGCTTCATTGGTAAAAATTCAGTGTCTGTTTTCATTGCTACATATAAATGCAAATGAACTTTAAAAAAGAAGAGGTACAACTAGACCTCCCAGTAAACATTCTAAGGTCGATCCAACGTCGATTTGAGGTTGCGATGTCGATTCAACCAAACCACAATATTAACTCTGATTGTACGTTGATTGTGATTGGTCGCGACCACAAATAAACGTCAAACCAACGTCTTTAAAAAACCGTTGAATTGAAAGTGGGTAAGCAACTTTGTTTAGACGTTTATTTTGGTTGTAACCAAAGCTCGACTTTCTTGATGTTTGATAGATGTAACACTCGATGTTGTTTAGAGGTCTTGCTCACAACTAAAACAAACCTTGTGTTACCGCTCCCAGGACATGGTAGCCATGACAGGTCACTTTGAAAGTATATTCAAGGGAATACGTAAAATATGATAATTTTTAGAGCACCGAAGTTTTTTTTTTCCTACCGACTTATGAAAAAAGACATTTATGGAAGTCTATTTCATACGTATCGTGTGGGACCGGAAGAGTCCAGGGAAGGGGTACTGAAACGGAAAGCGGGCAATGTAGCTCTTGACGACAGTACTAGATTGATATTTTTTCGATATCTATACAACGTCACTTCCTTGACGTCTATCAGCGCAGGACGTCCATTTGCAAACCTGTGCGTAATTTTGATTGGATGTCGAATAACCGAAGTCTATCAAACATCTGAAAGTAGACTTTGCTTCAGTTTTCATAAACAGTGAAAAAACCGACGTCGACCTGACGTCGGGTTCGATGTACTATACAACGTTGATGAACGTCGGAATGGATACTGGGCAGCTGCAGTATGTATCTGTCAAATTTGGTCTCTGTTAGCCCTAATCTTCCTCTGACCAGTTAACCGGACAAGCTGGCATGGCGGTAAAAAGAACTATAGGACCTGAAAATCTCAAAGTGTAAAGATCAGGTAGAACGATAATATTTGCCAACAGCTGTATTTCAAAGCTGTTTCAAAACATCGAACGGAACAGGACTGAGGGAGAAAAGGGGAAAATGCCCCCAGAGATAGGTACTCACATACCAAGTGGTTAGCATACGCGTTCATGTCAAGGCGGGGGGGGGGGGTGGTGGGGGGCGGGGGGCACTCACGCACCAACTGTTTTTCATGAGTGTCCAAGGCCCGGGGGTACTCCGGGGGAAAGGGGACGTTGGGACTCACGCACTAACTAGTTACCATGCGCGCCCATGATTTTATAAAACAACCACTCAAAACGAATTTTTAAATCAAGTGATTAAAATAATACCCTCTTTTATTGAAAAAGAGGTATGTTGACTGAAAATAGCCCACTTTTAACTATATAGTGTCTTATTTCGTAAAACGAGTTTTTACGAGTAAAAGCGTAATTCGCGTTCTCCACTTTTAATCGGTTCCCTTCCGGTTCTGATTACCACGCAATTAGGAAAAAGAACTTTTGTGTTGCAGTTCGAAAGCACCTTATTCCGCCTTCCATCTATCGACCAATGAGAACGTAGCAGACATCGTCTGCTAGTCTTTGTGTATTTAGGTCATTCTCTTTAAGCCCTCAAAAGGTGGTTACAAACTCACCCAGGCTTATTGGGGATGGGTGGGAGGGAAAGTAAAGAGAAGTGGAGAGGGCAAATTCGCTTTTACTTGTAAAAGCTCTTTTTACGAAATAAAATGTTAGGAAGTAAATCATGAAGGCTTTTTGATTTTCTGATCTGTACGCTTCTGAAATTTCAAGATATTGGCGTACGGCTTTGAAGGGACACAGAGACTAGGTCGTAGTATTCGGTGCCCTGCCCTTTGTTTACCTTTCTGTCCAGGACATGTATTTCGCTTCTCCGTTTGCCCGAGACCAGGGGAATCAGAATGTGAATCTTACCGTAGCATATTTAGCTGAAATGACCTTTTTCCCGAAGATGTCGGGACGTTCGAGGTAGCGAAGGACTAAGGATAAGTCTCATTGTGCCATGTTGGAAGCACACGGGAGCGTATTTACCTTAAAATTAGCTATTAAAATTAGGTCTGATTAGCTGTGAGGGAGCTGTGCCTTCGCCTGGGTCGTAGCCCATTGATGCTTTGAGTCTGGAGCCTATAGCAGCCCTGTAGCCTTCGATGGAACTCACCTTTAACTGTTCATTTGTGACTAGGTGATCTAAAAAGTCTACCACTACTGCTGAGGTGGCCTTAAAATGGGTCCAGCTTGGAGCTACAGCACCAGGGGGCAAACTTGTTCCATTGTGCTCTATAAGTCTCAGCTGTAGAGTTTTTATGGTTGTTTATCATTTTCTCCCTTGCTTGCATAGAGAAGCCCTTCTTTTTTTAAGGAGGACAGGTCAGACACCATAGAAGTAGCTTCAGTAAATGTGGGGAGGGGTGGAAGTGGGCATGGGAGCGAGATTAATTTTATCACCTTGCAGTGAAGCAGAAGGGTGAACCATGGGGCTTCGGGGAGCCACATGGCTATAAGCAACAGAGACCGTTGGCCTAACTTGACTATCCTCTGTAGCACCTGGCATAAAATTGCTTGTAGGGGAAAGTCGTATAGTATTTCTTCCACTGGCCACTGGCAATTGAGAGCATCCACTGCCCAGGCTATTTGTCCGGACAGGGTGATACAAACCTGAGGAGTAGGGTCGTCATCGCGTTTGCCAAAAAGGTCCAGGGTGGGGGGTCCACATGGTGATTGGCGTTTTACCCATTGAAAGGATTGTGGGACCAGGCACCGTTCGGTGTTGATTATTTGACCCTGCCTGGGTGCTAAGTCTGGGTGCGTTCAGTTTTCCCGCTAGATGGTGGGCTGTGGAGATGATGGTGATGGTGGTGATCTATGGCTGTGGAATTGTCCAATTGAAACAGGACTGTCTTGTCTCTGAGATGTCTGGTCAATTTCATTAGAGACATCCAGACCACTCGGAGCAGAGTTGGTGTGATATGATTCTAGAGACTGGGGCCATTTGCTCTTCCATACTTGACCTTGCCAGTGGATTCCCCATCCTGATCTGGATGAGTCTGTTTGAATTTCTACTTCTGGAGTGGGGGATCAGAACGGTATACCTTCGGGCATGACCTGTGGGTCGCACCACCATTGAGCCGTGTGCAAGGCTGTGTGTGATACTTGCATTTTAGCTGAGGAGGATCTTCCCTGACGTAATGCCCATCTTACCTGGCTTTGAAAAAGTCTGTAGTGGAGACGGCCTAGTGGGGCCGTCTTTTCTGTTGCGACGAGGAGACCTAACAGGGACTCCATGGCTTGAAATCTTACCTTTTTCATTGATGGGGTATTTCCTATGGATTCTGGGATTTTCTGGCAGCGTTCTGCTATGGGAATGGCTCTTGCTTTGCTAAATCCCATCGTTTTCCAAGAAACGTGATCCCTTGTTTGGGGATCAGTTCTGATTTGGCGAGATTCATCACTAAGCCTACCTGAAACGCATTGTGTACTAAGATCATCGTCTGGTTTTTGGTTATCTCTCCGTCAAGAACTAATCGTCTAGATACTAGAAGACCAACATCCCTTATAGATGGTACCATGATTTTAGCACTTTCATGACTTTGGAAAACACACACGGGGCTGTAGCTAGGCCAAAGGGTAGCGCCGGAAACCAAAAGCGTTTCTCCCTACTCAGAATCCTAGAAATTTCATGGGCGAGTGATGAAGGGGGGTGTGGAGGTAGGTATCGAATAGGTCTATTGAGGTACCCTACATCCCGAACTGTAGTGACCATTTTATTACCTGGTCCGTGTCAATTTGAAAGGTGGTTACTCACAGGATGCCGTTGATGGGGGAGAGGTCGATTACTAGTCTCCACCCTCCCAATTTCTTGGGGACCAGAAAACCCTGCTGAAGAATCCGGTCTGAGTTTCTGGCATTTCCTAGATTGCCCTTTTTGTGTCAGATTTAGAAACATTTTGCGGAGTGCCAAGTCTTTTTTCCTTGGGTAAGAGGTGACTAATCGTTTTCGCGCGTGGAAGGTTAGAGGGATGGGGAGTTTGTGTCCTTTCTTGTTTCGGATAAAGGGGAGGGAATTTTTAGCCATCGCACCATCCGACGAGAAGCTCCCATCTGCTCCCAGTGACACCAAAATTTGCCTAGTCTTCCTCCTACGGACAAGGAGGCATTGTTGAAGAGTAAACTTTTTAAGTCTCCTAAGTCTATTGAAGTATCGCCGGTAGACGAGGGTGTCTCGGTGTACTTTGGTTGGTTGGTAGCTAAAAGACTGTGGTGACGGTTCCTCTATTTTTCTGACGTTGTTCGGTTTCGGTTTCTTAGCAGGGGATGTTGCGGTTGTGCGCTGGGTTTGCTCCGGGCCGGCGTGGATTGATACAGTCGTTTCCGTTTCAGGGCTCTCTTGAATGATGACCGAGACATCCTTGACATCAGAGCGTAGTCTTGGGACAGTGAGCGTATGTCATGATTTACTCTCTCAACCTCAGGTTTCTTTCCCTAATGTGGGGGTGTGGCGTAGGTCCCGTAGACCCTTGACACTGGATCAGCAGTGCTGGAGAAACTTGTCAGGCCGTAAATATATCACTGCAGTAATTAAAAATGTTGAAATTTTTACTACATCTCGGGCTGCTAGGACTAGGAATTCCAACAGTTTTGTTGATACCGAATCACCAAGGCGCAAGTCATCCCACAGTATTTTCAAGGCTTTCAGGGTGTGGTCTTTAAACGCCATGATATTTAGAATGTGTCGGGACGAAGCCTCAATGGTCTTGGCATCCTTCTCAACTAAGGGAATGCCCGAATCATTACGTACTGATGGCATCCAGACCGTTCGTTTCACAGGTTGTTCCAGTGCGTCTAATGGAATCAACTCGTCAGAAGAGCGGTATGGGCCTGGGCGCACTAGGCAATGTTTGGATAGGTGAAAACGTGACAGTGTACGACCCTCACTGGCGCCCATCTTTTTGAATTCTTTCGTTAGGACCGTAACGGCATTGGCTATGCCTTCACTTATAGCCAGAGCTATGAAAGAATCCTGCCGAGGAGTGGCGGCTTGTGATGTCATACCAACTGGTAAGTCTTCCTTACTCAAGCATGGGGAGCCACAGAACACTTCTGCCAGGCGGGCTATCTCTTGAATGACATCCTTGAATGGGACATTCATTGGAGCTATGGTGGAGGAGGAGCTCGAGTGGATAGTCTCGTCAATTGGGGTGAGAGGTCTGGGGGCACGGAGTTCGGATTCGCCGTCTGCCCGCTGCTGATGGGTCTCTCCAAAGTTTCTGACCCCTATCCGGTGACCGTATATGGTCCATTTCTCGTAATGAAAGATGGAAACGGAATGGGATTTGCGTGAACTCGGATTCCTCTTCTATTCCCCTTTCTTCCGACTCCTGGCCGTCAGAGCCTATTTCGGGATGCTGCGATTGGCACTGCAACGTCTGGGGCCTGTTACCTGTTGGGACATAAATCTCTTTCTCCTTATTGCTAGGAATCGTTGCTATGGGAGAGGTATCCGTTTTCCCTAGTTCGTTTTTCTACTCTTTTCTGACCCGAGAGTGGCATGCCCACTGATTTCG
Organism: Protula sp. h YS-2021; assembly: GCA_949752745.1. Classification (NCBI taxonomy): domain Eukaryota; kingdom Metazoa; phylum Annelida; class Polychaeta; order Sabellida; family Serpulidae; genus Protula; species Protula sp. h YS-2021. The sequence goes on along the minus strand of CATKHT010000099.1, from coordinate 12,694 downwards.
CCTCACTGATAGTAACCATCTCTGGATTGTCCGTGTTCGATTCTAAGGGGAGACGGGGTGGGGTGAGCCCGAGGTCGATGTCACTGACTGACTCTTTGGAGGAGGACGAGAAACCGTGGCTGACTGTTTCATTTTCTGTCTTTGATGGAATAACGTCTCTTGATTTTGCGTTTTCTGATGTAGGTTCAATAATTGTTTCTGCAGTTGTGATTGGAGAGACATAAAGGCCAAAAACTCACTTGGGAGGCGTGGCAGCAGTGGCGGTGAGGTCAGTTCCTCTATTGAGTAATGTCTGTTTACTGCTAGAAAGACGGACCCTGTGTTCTTGTGCGTGACTGCAACTTGCTCGGGTGGTAGGGGTTTAAATGCGGGCTCCGGACTGCTAATGGGTTTCACACTGGGTGAAGAAGTCCATGGTTTCTTTCTCCTCGGGGATATCCAGTTCTGCTACATTTCTGAGAAAGCCCTTGCTTTGACTGTGGGTTGCTTATGCTGTTAGAAGTCGACGTCGCGTCTGATTCTGAACAAGCGTCTATGCGCATCGGTGTGGAGACTTGGCTCAGAATGAATGAACTCGCGTGTTACAAAGAAGCAGAAGAAAGAAGTTTGCGTTAATCCCGTCTACGTTCGTTCTTAGTCCTATTCTTCAGCAGTGCTTTCCAGTCCTCTGGGGTGAGGTGCTGGCACTCAGGACACATGTTATCCTCATCACACAGGGATACACCACTGTCTACAGCGATCACAGACTGAGTGGAGGTTGCACAAATTAGGGATTAAATACACTGCGGCTGCTGAGGTGGAAAACTTAGGTCGGCCTCTGTCATATCTGAAAGGTAAGCAGAGAAGATGGCCGTAAGATAATGCAGCGTCACAGTTAATCCAACATTACATTTATATTGACGCTCTGACCATTACTGTAAGCTTCATCCAATGCTACTGTGCATTGGATCGCTCAGTTGCTGTCAGCAAGCAAACTGAGTGATTTGCAACGAAAAGAGACGTTTCTTGGGACGGTACCGTTTCCCTGGACACTCCGAGGAAGGACCGTAATAGACCTGCGCTTGTTCCCATTATGGGCCTGTACCGTCCTGGGTGGTACCATTGGACCATCGGACCATAATTGGAAAATGGTCCTGATTGGCCCATAATGGCCCCAATACGGTATGACCACATTCCCAAAATTTAAAAATGGTCCTCTGGAAGAAAAAAGGCCCTAGGACGTAACAAAAGACGTCCCTTTTTGTCTCAATCACTGTCAGCAGTGCAGAAGTTGCTCTGGCAAAGCTGAGTGGGGGAAAATGGAGTAAAGTTTAAGCAAAGACTGGCCATTTCCCCGATGACACAGCCGGTTGGATAAAGCTTGGAGTCTAAGCGGGCACAGCAGCCTGAAAAGATCCTACTCCTAGACGAAATGTGCTGGAACCAGTACATACTCGATCTTGTAGCTTCTTTGGGGAAAGAGGCGCACTTCTCCTGACCGCTTAAATTGTCACTGCGTCGTACAAACTGAACCTTTACTAGACCGAATTTACAATTGCTGAAATATACTTTCTACTGAACCAACTTTATTCAAATTACAGATATTGATAAATTAGTCCTTTATTTAGATAATGCACTAAAGGTTAAACCAAATCACACCTTTTATAGTTCCCTTGATGCAAAAATTGCGGAGCACACAGAATGGCGTGTTGTTTGTAACACCACGCGAAAGGGAATGACTTAAATACACAAAGACTAGCAGACGATGTCTCCTACGTTCTCATTGGTCGATGGATGGAAGGCGGGATAAGGTGCTTTCGAACTGCAACAAAATAGTTCTTTTCTAATTGCGTGGTAATCAGAACCAAGAGGGATCCCATTAAAAGTGGAGATAAGCGAATTCAAAGCTTTCGCGAAGCAAAACGAAATTTACACTCCATTCGTATCGTCTCTGATGATAGCTTCCGCCCGTTTTTCTTCGGACACGCTTGGTAACATATAAGATATCAAGTACCCTCGCCCCTCCCTTTCCTGTGTCACTTCCAAGGGATACATTCACGTGCCAAATGGTTACCATGGATTCATTAAATGGCCATGAAGGAATAGTGCTAGACTTGAAATAATACCCCCTCTCTTTGTTAGAAAGGCAGGGTGCTGAATGACACGTTCTCCCTTTTTACAATCACATTGGCACTCCGCGATGACCTCGCCTGTTCCCAAAATGACTCCACTCCCTGCCTTTCTCCGCATTTTTTTAACACTAATGAAAACACCTATAATAGCAAGTCCCTACAAGTGCCCCCTCTCCGCCCCCCCCCAAGTGCACCCCCCCCCCCAACATCGTCGAGAAAAAAAATGCTTTGGTACAAGACTTCTTTGGTGCTTTATCCGTCAGCAACTGCGATATTCAATAGCACTTTTTGTACCAGTCAAAACTTGCGAATCCACCGCCCGGTGCACCGACCTATTAATTTATTAGCTTTTAACTAAAAGAGTTAGAAAAACAATAAAAAAGTGAAAAAATCTACCCCCTTCTAATATCAGACTGGTTTGCCTCGTAATAATTTAGGCATTTGCATGTAGTGTGTCTGCTGAATTCAAGACAATATGAGGGTCTTGAATAAACATTAGCTGCACTATTTACGGGGACAAAGTCAATGCTAAGTTGTTTTTGCTCAGCACCAGCCGATAAGCGAAACTGGGTCAGATGGTCTGGTTTTTTCAGCAGACGAGATGTCATAAATATTTGTTAATGAGTGCCGTCTGCAAAAAGAACGGACCGCCCAGAAAAGTTCTCAGACAGAAAGATAATTTTCTTGTGCCTCTAGAAGATAACTCAAACCTGTAAGTCCTGATAGTAACAATGTGATTTGGGGCGGGGCATGGGGGAAGGGGGGGGTGGATGGATATGTGTGTGTGTGTCTGAGAGGGTGTGGGCTAGGCTTGGATATGTTGGGGGGGGGGGGGGTTGGATGGATGTTGGGTGGGGTGTGGGGGGGGGGAACTTGGATATGTTCGCAGTAGAGGTAGATGGATGATGGTGGGGGGGGGCCTGAATATGTTGGGGGGGGGGGTGGATATGTTCGCGGGGGGGGGTGGGGGGGGCAGGGCATTCCGCTGGAATAAACACACCGGCGATCTCTTACAAGGACATCTCAGCAATATAAAATGTCTTTAACCAATAATTTAAATTTTTTAGTCAACAGCATTTTAGATATTGCAGGGATTTGACTATTTCATTTAACCAAATTTTCTCGCGACATTATTTAATAATCATGATTGAGAATAAGGTGTGCAGGGAGATTGGGAGAACTAATAATAATAATAATAATAATAAGAAGAAGAAGAAGAAGAAGAAGAAGAAGAAGAAGAAGAAGAAGAAGAGGAAGAAGAAATCGAAGATTCTCGTCAGGAAAAGGAAAATTTTTGATCTGCAGACAGGCACATGTCAGACCAACGGCTTTGGTAGCACGTGACCTGCCATGTGCTTTTATTGCGTACATTTAGGAGTGCGTGAGATAGTACGCTGTTAAAACCTTGGTGCAGGCGTTCATTCCTCACGCGTGACACTGCTATAAATAGCTAAATCATGATTATGACGTTACTGTATTCACGAAGCAGGTTATTGTTTTTTCACGAAAAACATGTTTTTGTTGTGTCTGCAGTACTTTCGTTTTCAATAACAACCTATTACGTCATGCCAAGCTATTATTTTGTAAAGGTAAATAGTTTTAGTTCTTTAGCCAACTGGAAGTTGAAAACTGGATATTGATAGCCTCAAAAAAAAAAAAAAAAAAAAAAAACAAGAATAGAAATTCCACACATAGACGTTGAATAGACGTTTTATGCGATCGCCTGGACAGAAAAAAATGCAGTTGCGTTCCGCCGTTGTATCTCTTTGCCTTAACACGTCAAAACACATACTCTGGTGACGTACGTAAAACTTCTCCTTATGTTTATACAAGTATAGGCAAATAGACGTTGAAATAGTTTTATACGGGCATTTTTAGACATATGCAAAATTAATTACGAATGAATTGGATCCGTCTTAACCATTTTTCTTCAAGCGTCAATATAGTGTTTTTTTTTTTTCAAACGAAACTACTTTTGCCTATCTACAAATAAACATTGAACAGACGTTTTAATATGGACGGTTTGTAGAATTAAAACGAGAAAAATAAAAACGCTATTAACCGTTTAATTATATATCCATAATTCTTCTTTTGTTTCTTCTTCTTATTCTTCTTCTTCTTCTTCTTCTTCTTCTTCTTCTTCTTCTTCTTCTTCTTCTTCCCTCAGCTCTGAGATAAATACACGTCTTGTTTCAGCAGTCAAAATTTGCCACCTGAAACCGCGCGCTTCGTGACAGTTACGGCACAGCGCTGATAGCCTTGTTTTGAAATCGACACGTGATTTACAGGCACGCCTTTGAAAACACTTCACTTCATTTATTTATTAGCTGTTCACATGCTATCTTAGTTATCTCTGTCAGTATTTTTTTTCTTGACAATGTGACAAATGCATTATAAATGATTTTTATCTGGCAAAGATCACTGTGCCCGGACATTGATCTTTGCATACATAGTAACACATATTGTACCGTCACCCCTTCTACCCGGTGGGGGGAGGGGGGGGGGAGGTTGGATAGGGGGGGCGGGTTTGGGGGCTTTGCCACATTTCAAAGGGACTTCATCCACCGGCGTTGCAGGAAACTTCGCTCCCTGAATATTTTGCCCCTCCCTACCCCCAGGCCAAGATTTCCTTTCCCCTCTGATACAATTTTAAATGGAAACCTGATTAAAAAAATTAATCAAAAATTTCATCATCAAACAAACATCAGTGTATCATTGATGCTATTGTTGTCAGTTGTACAATAGCCTTTTATGAATCAACAGCGTTTTTTTTCAATTAACCTCATCCTTAAATCGAAGTTCCATATAAACACCTTATTCCTTGATTGCAATTCATGAACTTGGGTTGATTGCACACACCATATCAAAAGTTTCCCTATCCTGTACTTAATTATTCCCTCTATTGATGAAAAAGCGATAATAAAATGCGATGGCGATCGAAATAACCTTTAATTTTTATCTCTGGAAAAACCAGGATTTAGTCGATCCTACTGACGCTGTTACTTATATCAGATAACAGCCGGAAAACCACAAACTGTTCATGGATAGCATTGATGTTAAAAACATTTGGTAAGTCGAAGATTTGCAAAGATTTACTGGTCCGCCAGTTTGCATTTACTACTCCTCTGACCATACTGGCCCACGGACCATCAAATTTTGAGCAGTGCTTGATCTGAAGTTATGCACTTCGCATTTTTTGTTTTCGTCTTTGTTTTCATTTTCATTGTAAAAACGAGAAGCAAAAACGGTGATTTTTTTTTATCAACAACTAAGTAGCGCGTAAAGGCTGCAGCAGCATTTGCACAAACATGTGCCAACAGCCACACTGTGATGTATTACACAGTATCATCCCGACATTTGGTCGAGCGACATTTGGTCGGCGACAATTGGTCGACCGACATTTGGTAGAGCAACATTTGGTCGAAAGTGAAAATTGCGACAATTTTTGGAGAATTTTTTTTTCAAATAGTACTTTGTAACGCGAACGATTTTTTAGAAATAAAATTTGTCTTATGAGTTTCATTCATTTTTACATAGTTCACATGAAATCGTTCTCCTTTCTAATCCTTGTTACAGTTTACAAAAAAAAAAAAAAAAAAAAAAAAAAAACACTTCGTACACACAAAATATGTTACTGAGCCCTAGTCCTTTACTACAATACAAGGACACTCTGTTCACACAAAAATCAAATCGCATATCGTAATTATGCACACTACCACTAATTGTATATCCAGATAGCCATCGAGGTAATCATTTTTATATTGATGCAAGGCGTTTATCACTCGTCCCCTTCTTGATTCTCCCGGTTCACGGGTTTCCACCGAATGTTATATGCCTACACCACGTAAGAATTCCTCGATGGTTTTTCTTCCCTCCGCACGATCCCTACACAATGTTGCGAGACGCTACTGTAAGTCCCTGTACTGACGTCGTACTCGTTTTCAATTAACACATGATGTTTGATGTTCAAGCAACATGATTTTCTTTGAAAAAAATGAGCATTTAGTTTGAAATTTCGATCTAAAAAAATTTCGACTAATTGTCGCGATTTGCACTTTCGACCAAATGCCGCTTGACCAACTGTCGCTCGACCAATTGTCGTCGACCAATTGTCGCTGGAACAAATGTCGCGGATTCTTACTATATCTTCTTCCTTCGTAGAAATATTTCGAACCGGCAAAAAAAAAAAAGATCCGCATGGTAACCAGCTGGTACGTGCGTGCCCCCTCCTGCCCCCTCCCACGCCCCCGCCCCCCCCCCCCCTTCATCACCCACTGGAGTTTTAAGGCCTGATCACTCAAACCAAATACAGCGTGCATTAAAAATTGTTTGGATCCCAAGTGGCGCGTCTCGGTACATTTACTCTTTCACAACAGATCGAAATGAGGCAAATAATGGTAGCAGCGAATGGTCTGTAGACGTCAGAGGCTATGTATTGATCAGCACTCACGAGGTTACACAAATATTTCTGTGCAAATGGTTTAATCTGGCTCCGACCTTTAAGCCTACCTATTTGCGAGATCCAAACTTTTATGATGATGCAGAAAAGGAAACAATATTTTTGTTTGCGAATGTTGCTTTGAGGTAACAAGCGCGTGGTGTTCACGTGAAGGGAAAGCGTGTAAATATTCTGTAACTGGAAACCTCTGTTTTTTAATATGTACAAGGTTAAATAATACCGCTATTTGGGAAACAGGTTTAATTTTTAACGGTAAAAATTTACATGTTCGTCAATGGGGGAAAACGTGTTTAAGATCACAAGCATTCCATATTTAACAGTTTTTTTTTTTTTTTGGAGATGTAATTAAAGCGTTCATGGAACTCAAGGTCACGGCTCAGGTAATTAATTCAGACCTAAAGCTACAAGATATTGAAGTCCAGGCTCAGACATGAAATTACAAACGTTACTCTTCAACCGTTATTTGAGAGGTCACGGTCATTGACATCGAACACGATTAGCTGTTGTTTTCAAAACATTATCAGAAGATGTTTGTTGGAAAAGAATTTTTCCGGGATGACCAGTATTACGACTCTCTTGGCCAAGTTACCAAACAGAGTTACTTATTGCTCAGAAATGTTGAAAATATGAGGTTTATTTTGATGACTACACTTTCTACAGGGTTAATTAAGGGAGTAAAATGAGGTCAGGGTTACGTTTTATTGATTCCGTAATATTAAAAATAAGATTGTCGTTTTTGCAACTTGACCTTATTCTTGAAGGTTAAAGTCAACACTTTTGTGGGGAAACTGTGCAGTTTTGTTGAGAAACAGGGCAAAAAGCTGAAGAACATTTAAAAAAAGCAACAACAACAATGCAATTGGAAATCTGTGAGTCTGCGTTTGAAGTTTAAAAAGTGCTATTTTGTTTAAAATGAAATTACAGAGACCTGAAAACAGTAGCGGGAGCATCGCTCATGGCAACATCGCTATGGTTTTGTCCAGACCTGATCGGCCCTTTGTAGATGTTCCGTATGGTAAGCTCTTATATAAACCTGGGCAACATTTTTTATGCAAAAGGTGATCTTCCTTACACGTGATAAATTCTATTTTTTTAAAATTTAATTATTTATTTATTGGTATTTATTTATTTATTTATTTTTATTACATATTTATGATTTATTTATTTATTTATTTATTTCTTATTATTATTATTATTATTATTATTATTATTATTATTATTATTATTATTATTATTATTATTATTATTATTATTATTATTATTATTATTATTATTATTATTATTATTATTATTATTATCATTTATAGCTTTTATTGTTTATTTTGTTTTGACAGAATTTGTCGATATAGCAATTATTTTTACCGGCATGTTTCTATTCTAAACAGTTTGAGCATTTTTCTGGGCGAACTTTGATAACAACAGACCGATGAAAAAAAATTAGGTAAATGCGTAGTTTCTTAAATAACTGGGTTAATTGCGTGAACGCCATAAACAGGTACGTAATTGGCGGTGTTACGATCAGGCTTGTGCAACAGGCGATAAGCATGAATATCGACATTTTTCATTTGTCTGCCTAGGGTGGGGTGTGGAGGGGTGTTGCGGGAGGGGGGGGGGGGATGGCGGAGGGTAGGTATGAAGGTCGTTAGGGGCGATATCTCATATTTTGTATTGAAAGTTTCAACGGAGGCCGTTAGGAGGGGGAGGGACCCTGGATGGGTGTCCAAACCCCAGAATCCAAGGGATCACATTAAAAAAAAAAATCGTAATAAAAAAAAAACAAAAACAATAAAACATGCAACTGGAGAATTGATGTAAACACCCAATTACCAATCGATCAGCTGGTTTTAGCAACTTATCATTACTAAAATTTTCCGGATGATAAAAAACAAACAAATAAATAAATAAACAAATAAAGTAAAAATAAGAAACATAATTATCATTTTTCGGTTTGAGTGAGATGGGTTATGGAACCAACGTGGACTGAAAAAAAAAGCTTTTCCCTGCGATTTTCCGGGGGGGGGGGGGGGGGGCAGGGTGTGCTACTGCTTATAGGTGTGTTGCAAGTAGACAAAATGACATGATTATTTATGCGCATCATGTGGCCGTAAATAATTACGAGCATGTCACCCGAAACAGTGTGTTACTAAAAATAGACGTGACTGAGCTTTCCGGCCCGCAATAGGAGTCAAGGTTACGTAACCACTTGTTTGCACAAATTCACTCAACGCATGGGAGACGATGAAATGCATTTGCATATGTCTGACCCCCATCCCCACCATCACCCCACCCCCAAACTCACCCCCTCTCTCCTCCAGTCCATCTCATTTTCAGAAATCCCACACTCCCACAGTTCGGGTGGTTTGGTTCGAGCTGTTTTTCCCGCACACCGTTTAGCGGAGCAGGAGTCTGCGATATTTTTTAAGTAGGCGTGAAAAACTTGCGCTCCAGACATTTGAAAATTTAGGTCCATATTTTCATCTATTTTGGAAGCGACCTGTCATGGTTTCCAATTTCGATGAGCGATAACATTAACGTTGCTGTTTAGTTGCCACACTCAAAGTCAATCGTATAGCGCCTGTAAACGTTACACCAAATACGTTGGTTTAACGTCAGAGAAAGTGAAGTGTGACCAACGTTGCTTATATCACATCTGTTTATGACGTCGATTGGCCATTGATCTGTGTTCGCGATCTGTGATCAATGTGATTGTTGTGATTGTTCACGATCAATCACGACCAAATCACAACCAGATTTAATGGTATAGTTAATTCGACGCTGGATCGGCATGGGAATGTTTGCTGGGAGCAATCGTTCTGGCAAACTTCTAACGATCAGAGGCGGGTCACCGTCTGCTCGGGACCTCAGTGCCACCAGTGGTAATGAGGTCCCGAAGTGGCACTGAGGACTCGGTGGCACTGAGGACCCAAAATATTTTTTACTTTTAAAATCCTAGATTAAGTTGTTTTAAGCTGAAAGAAACGTTCAAAACCAAAAATCAATGTTACTTTCCGAAAAAAAGTGAAGATTTGGTACTGAGGGGCCGGTGGTGGCACTGAGGACCCAAACTTTTTTTTTTTTTTTTTTGCTTCAAAATGCTAGATTAAGTTGTTTTAAGCTGAAAGAAACGTTCAAAACCAAAAATCAATGCTTACTTTCAGAAAAAAGTAAAGTGGTGGTACTGAGGACCCGGTGGTGGCACTGAGGACCCAAACTTTTTTTTGCTTCAAAATGCTAGATTAAGTTGTTTTAAGCTGAAAGAAACGTTCAAAACCAAAAATCAATGTTCACTTTCAGAAAAAAGTAAAGTGGTGGTACTGAGGACCGGTGGTGGCACTGAGGACCCAAACTTTTTTTTTTGCTTCAAAATGCTAGATTAAGTTGTTTTAAGCTGAAAGAAACGTTCAAAACCAAAAATCAATGTTCACTTTCAGAAAAAAGTAAAGTGGTGGTACTGAGGACCGGTGGTGGCACTGAGGACCCAAACTTTTTTTTTTGCTTCAAATGCTAGATTAAGTTGTTTTAAGCTGAAAGAAACGTTCAAAACCAAAAATCAATGCTTACTTTCAGAAAAAAGTAAAGTGGTGGTACTGAGGACCCGGTGTTGGCACTGAGGACCCAAACTTTTTTCGCTTCAAAATGCTAGATTAAGTTGTTTTAAGCTGAAAGAAACGTTCAAAACCAAAAATCAATGCTCACTTCAGAAAAAAGTAAAGTGGTGGTACTGAGGACCCGGTGGTGGCACTGAGGCCCGGTGGTGGCACTGAGGACCCAAACTTTTTTTTGCTTCAAAATGCTATATTAAGTTGTTTTAAGCTGAAAGAAACGTTCAAAACCAAAAATCAATGCTTACTTTCAGAAAAAAGTAAAGTGGTGGTACTGAGGACCCGGTGTTGGCACTGAGGACCCAACCTTTTTTTTGCTTCAAAATGCTAGATTAAGTTGTTTTAAGCTGAAAGAAACGTAAAATACGTAATCTGAAATTTAAAATAATCGGGTCCCTAGTATCACCACCTGGCACCACCGGATCTTCACTACCACCACAGGGTCCTCATTACCACTACCGAATCCTCAGTACCACCAACCGAGCCTCAGGGCCACCAACAGGTCATCGATGCCACCAATTAGATTTTTTCGAAAAGTATGATTTTTGTTGTTGTTATAATGGTTTACTTTCACTCTCAAACATTACAAATCTAACATGTAAAATGAAAATAAAGCAAGAATGTCCAGGGGCGTTGTGACCAATCTAGTAAATCACGTATCAGTAGGCTTGTATGGTCGCCAGAAAGTGGTCATATTGCAAAACATGGCTGCGGAAAACTCTTACAAATTTATAAAGGAATCCGCTCAAAATTGTGGGAGAAGAAGCATTTTGAAAACTAGACCGAATTTCGCTACACGTAGCGAAATAGTACCCACTTGCAAGGGCAGAGACACAACATATTTGGTCAAAGACACATTTTTCAGTGTTTCAACATAATTGTCAGCTTCCGGATTATTATCTTGAACGAGGCCATCGAAGTGAATATAATGTTACCTCATTTGGGCACAAATAAATCAAATTCAGTTTTCTAACCGTTTTTGAGATACTGGTCAACTTACAGTTTTTGACCTTGACCATGATGGAGGAGGTCAAGATCACCGAAGTACCTCTTATATAACGTCTTTTTGGCCCAAAGGGTCGAAATTGAGCTCAAAATCGCTCTATCTCCAACCTTTTTCTAGATAATAGTCAACTTCCGGTTTTTGACCTTGACCGTAACCCAGAAGGTCAAGGTCACCGAGGTACCTCTTATGTAACATTGTTTAGGTCCAAAGGGTCGAAAATGAGCTCAAAATCGCTCTATCTCTAACCGTTTCCGAGATGAGTCGGCCTGTCGTTAAGGACGCGTGAGGTCACGTGACCTTTGACCTTGACCCTCAAGGTTCAGTGTTTCGACCTCAAGGTCAAGGTTAGTGATGAAAGTTTACCCTTTACTGAGTACGTTTTATGCATTCACACTGGGATTTGAGCACCTTTATGGCTACTTTTCGTGATTAATAGGTGTTTCCAAAAATATTTTGACCTCAATTTGACCTTGACCTCTGAGGTTCAAGGTAAAAAAAATTTTACGAATTTGACGACAACTCATTACCCTCTATGTCTCTGCCAAATGCCGTCTTTTTACGACAAACCCTGTAGGAGGAGTTTTCTGGAAATCACCTTTGAGGTCAGAAAAACTTTGACCTCAATTTGACCTTGAACTTCAAGGTCAAGGTAAAAAAATTTGCGGATTTGACGACATCTCGTTACTCTCTATCATTGTGCCAAATTTCATCGTCCTACGTCAAATAGCCTAGGAGGAGTTTTCTGGAAACCTCCGTGACGGAAAAAAGAGAAGAAAAAAAGGAAAAAAAGGACAGAAATTTCGAGAAAAACTACAAACTTATACCCATTTGCAAACGAAGTTTGCAAGTCGGAATTAACAATCGAAAATTTTTTTATGTCCCTCGCCCCCATATATATATATATATATATATATATATATATATATATATATACATATATATATATATACATACATATATATATATATATATATATATATATATATATATATATATATATATATATATATATATATGCCCTCCCTCTCACGCCAAAAAGATAAATTGCATTTTAGCCTCCCCTCTCCTCCCCGTTCTCTCCCTCCCCCCCCCCCCCCCCTCCGATGCCAAAAAAGGAAACTTCGCTTTTTTTTAATTTTATGAATAGACATATGTATTTGTATATATTTTGTGGAAAACAATTAAAAAATGCACCCAATTTAGCCAATTTGGGCTAAATTGGCTAAAATGGCACATACTCGAAAAATGCACGTCTCAGTGCATCAACACCGAAAGGCAGAATGCATAAAAAGATTGAACAAAAACATGACGTGTGAAAACGTCAATGCTGCTCATAGTGCTGCTTTGATGAAGCCGCTTCAAGGCTTAATTATTGCAAAGCCGATGGGAAAGGCAAAAAAAAAAAAAACCCAATTTGTCTTTGTTGGAGGGGTGGGGTGGGGGGGTGGTGGAGGCTATATATATATATATATATATATATATATATATATATATATATATATATATATATATATAT
>CATKHT010000098.1:0-17305 GCA_949752745.1 Protula sp. h YS-2021 | reverse complement strand
CGGCAAAAGACCCTAAAAAGCAGGACCCCCCCCCCCTCGAAATTGTAATTTTTGCATATTTATCCGTTTCAGACGATTCTGAACATTTTTCATTTTTTGGGTCGACCGACCCCCCCCCCCCCCCTCGAAATTGTAATTTTTGCATATTTATCCGTTTCAGACGATTCTGAACATTTTTTATTTTTTGGGTCGACCGACCCCCCCCCCCCTCGAAAATATTTTTGCATATTTATCCGTTTCAGACGATTCTGAACATTTTTCATTTTTTGGGTCGACCGACCCCCCACCCCCCCTCGAAATTGTAATTTTTGCATATTTATCCGTTTCAGACGATTCTGAACATTTTTCATTTTTTGGGTTGACCGACCCCCCCCCCCCCTCGAAATTGTAATTTTTGCATATTTATCCGTTTCAGACGATTCTGAACATTTTTCTTTTTTTTTTTTGGGTCGACCGACCCCCCCCCCCCCCCCCCTCGAAATTGTAATTTTTGCATATTTATCCGTTTCAGACGATTCTGAACATTTTTTATTTTTTGGGTCGACCGACCCCCCCCCCCTCGAAATTGTGATTTTTGCATATTTATCCGTTTCAGACGATTCTGAACATTTTTCATTTTTTGGGTCGACCGACCCCCCCACCCCCCTTCGAAATTGTAATTTTTGCATATTTATCCGTTTCAGACGATTCTGAACATTTTTCATTTTTTGGGTTGACCGACCCCCCCCCCCCTCGAAATTGTAATTTTTGCATATTTATCCGTTTCAGACGATTCTGAACATTTTTCTTTTTTTTTTTTGGGTCGAACCGACCCCCCCCCCCCCCCCTCGAAATTGTAATTTTTGCATATTTATCCGTTTCAGACGATTCTGAACATTTTTCATTTTTTGGGTCGACCGACCCCCCCCCCCCCCCCCCCCTAGGTGAGCAACATTCTGTCAAGTCAGCTTCAGTTCCATCAGAGGGGGTATATAAGGGATGAGCATCCAGCAGTGACAGTCATTTCGGTGAGTGGAGCAAGGAAGCAAAAGTTACAGACAGCAATTGGATCACATCAGATCAAGGGATGGCATCCAGTGACAACTATTTCGGTAAGTGTTTATTGAAACTTGATAAATAAAAAGTGAACTTTGTAAACAAACTTTGCAAACAAACTTTAGTTATTTACATAATTGAAACTTTGTAAACAAACTTTGTAAACAAACTGTGTAAACAAACTTTATAAATAAAATTTGTAAACAAACTTTGTAAACAAACTTTATAAACAAAATTTGTAAACAAACTTTGTAAACAAACTTTGTAAACAAACTTTGTAAACAAATTTTGTAAACAAACTTTATAAACAAAATTTGTAAACAAACTTTATAAACAAAATTTGTAAGCAAACTTTGTAAACAAACTTGACTTATTTACATAATTGAAACTTTGTAAACAAACTTTGTAAGCAAACTTTGTAAACAAACTTTGTAAACAAACTTTGTAAACAAACTTTATAAACAAAATTTGTAAACAAACTTTGTAAACAAACTTTGTAAACAAACTTTGTAAACAAAATTTGTAAACAAACTTTATAAACAAAATTTGTAAACAAACTTTGTAAACAAACTTTGTTTATTTGCTTAATTGAAACTTTGTAAAACAATACCTTTCGTTATATTTCGTCGATTTATATGAAAATTTCACCATTTGATTCAGTTTTATGTAAAGTTTTGTTATAAAGTAGTCATAGGCTATTTGCGCAGCTGGCTGTATGCATTTTTACGCCATTTTAACTTAAAATTGTGATAACTTTCGTTATAACTTTCGTTATAGTTGACTGAAAATTTCACCATTATAGTGCTTCTTCGCGGATGAATACCATTTGGCAGACCATTTAACTTCACCGCTAGATGTCTCTGCTGTGTAGCAGTGCAGCAGTACAACTGTAAGTGAGATATTCATATACACAAGTAAAATTCTGCTGAGTCAGCATTTTTGAACAATTTTTGAACAAGTTACACACCATATTTTGATTACATGGAAGTAGCATAAAAGCATGAGTGAAACATGTCAACTAGTCAACTAGTGATACATTCTGCTGAGTTAACACACCATTGAAGTGGTATAAAAGGAAGAGTGAAACGTATATTTTACTTCATTTCAGTTCTAGCAGTTGAAGAAACAACAACGATGGCAACAGTCTACTGTCATGATTGTGATGTGACATTTCCATCTCTGGAAGTGTTCGTGACACATAGATGTAAACCAGCTAGGTTGAAACGTGCTCGTGAAGAGCTTGTTGAGCAGATTGAAGTCAAGAGACGAAAGACCTTACAAGATGATGTTGAAAGACCTGATCCAGTCCTCTGCGGTGAATGTATTAAAATATTTCCATCTTTGGATGCATTTGAGACGCATGCATGTGCTGAGATGGAAAATGTGTCTCATGAAGAACAAAGAAAGAAAGAGACAGGACAAGTAGGCAGAGGCAGAAGAGTGAGTCTTGGTGAAAACGCACAGGAAAGACGGTTTGAGCCTGAAGATGGATCGGATTTGCTACTCGAAATGCGACAACAAGAGAATAGAATCAAGAGACATTTGTTCGAAACGTTAAACCGTGGCATGAAATGGTACATTGTGGTACATGCACGCTTCAAGAAAATGACACCAAATGTTGAAGGCGTAATGGTAGAACAGGTGGATAATGCCTTCATCAGTAGTCCAACGTATGCAGCATACAATCCAGCAGATATTGAGAAGGACTTGCCAGAAGCCTATAAAGAATTGTTTACCAGGTTTGATGAACATGAGCGACAAGGTTCTGGTTGGGTGTTGGATAACATATTATTCATTGAAGTGCATACAGCTACGTCAGCGCCACTGGAAGCGAGCAGTTTTATCCCACTACCGAAGAAAGTAAAGAATACAGGAGGTGTGTTAAACATTCAGAATAAAGACAACAAATGTTTCTTATGGTCTGTATTGGCTCACCTTCACCCTTCAACAGATAGAAACCCACAGCGTGTGCATCAATACAAGCTATTTGAGAACGAATTGAAGGTGGAAGGCATGACATTTCCAACACCGATTACAGACATTCCAAAGTTTGAAAAGGAGAACGATGTGTCC
Organism: Protula sp. h YS-2021; assembly: GCA_949752745.1. Taxonomy (NCBI): domain Eukaryota; kingdom Metazoa; phylum Annelida; class Polychaeta; order Sabellida; family Serpulidae; genus Protula; species Protula sp. h YS-2021. Next base: position 14,197 of record CATKHT010000098.1, on the reverse strand, counting down.
ATTAACGTGTTTGGATATGAACATGATGTCGTTGTTCCCATACAACTCAGTCGAAACACCAGTGCGAGAGAAATCAACTTGCTTTTGATTAGCAATGACAAGACAAGACATTACTGCCTCATCAAGAATTTCAGCAGACTGATGGCTTATCGATCAAAACATGATGGAGCTGCTTTTTATTGTTTCAACTGTCTTCACGGGTTTAGGCGACAAGAGCTTTTAGATGAGCATCGTGAAGTGTGTGGCAAGCATGGCGCACAACGTTTATCATTCCCCAAGGAACCCTTCATCAAGTTCAAGAATGTAGCCAAACAACAGCGAGCGCCCTTTGTGATTTATGCAGACTTTGAATGTTTCACGAAAAAGCATGAAGGAGACAAGTATCAGCATCATCGTCCAAACAGCTTCGCCTATGTGGTTGTCAGCCAGTATGATACACGTGCTCCAGTCGTATATCGAGGAGATAATGCTGTGAAAGTCTTTTTAGACCATATGGTGAATGAGCGTGATCGTATTGTGCATGGTTTACAACAGAAAAAGAAAATGGTGATGACTCATGAAGATGAAGAGCATTATAAGAACGCCACAGATTGCTACATTTGTCATGAGCCTCTAGGAGCAGATCATGTGAGAGATTATGACCATATCAATGGCAAATACCGTGGAGCTGCACATAGTCAATGCAATTTGCAATTTCGATTTCGAAAAGATCAGCAGGATGTTGAAGATTCTTTCATCATTCCTGTGTTTTTCCACAATTTACGAGGCTATGACAGCCATTTGATCATGGAAGAAATTGGAAAGTTCAAAAACGAAAGGATTACAGTCATTCCCAACACCGTTGAGAAATATATTGCATTCACCATGAGCAATCTGAAATTTACAGACAGTTATCAGTTCATGAGTACTTCTCTACAGAAGCTGGTATCCAACCTGGCAGCAGAAGGGAAAGACAACTTTTATCACATGACGTCACACATTCACGATAGCGACCAACAAGATTTACTGTTGAGAAAGGGAGTATACCCTTATGATTACGTGGATGAGCCATCCAAGTTTGCTGAAACACAACTGCCGTCCAAAGACAAGTTTTACAGTCTACTCAGTGAAGAAGACATTAGCGATGAGGATTATGCGCATGCGCAGAAGGTGTGGGAGACATTCCACTGTACTACATTTGGCGAATACCATGACCTGTACCTGAAATCAGATGTGTTGCTGCTGGCTGACGTGTTTGAAAACTTTCGTCACGTATGTCTCAACACGTATGAATTGGATCCTGCTCACTACTATACAGCGCCAGGACTGTCCTGGGATGCCATGTTGAAACGACAAAGGTGAAATTGGAATTGATCAACGACATTGACATGTACCAAATGGTTGAACAAGGTCTACCTGGAGGAATATCTGTCATCACACACAAGTATGCGAAAGCAAATAACCCCTACGTAGCAGATTACGATCCCTTGAAACCGACCAACTACTTGACGTACCTGGATGCAAACAACTTATATGGCTGGGCTATGTCGCAAAGCATGCCGGAAAGTGGATTTATGTGGGTGAGCGAGCCAGAATCCATTGATTTTATGGATGTGGATGAAGATGACGAGATTGGGTACATTTTAGAAGTGGATTTGGAATACCCATATTCAATCCATGATCGTCATAATCACTACCCAGTGGCTCCAGAACGGAAATGTGTGAAAGTGGGAGAATTGTCAAAACATAGTCAGAAGCTACGGAAAGATCTAAACATGAAAGGCAAACCTAGTGAAAAGCTCATTCCCAACTTATGCGACAAGAAGAAATATGTACTTCATTATAGAAATTTACAGCAATGTGTCTCACTGGGATTGAAAGTCACGAAGGTGCATCGTGCCATCATGTTTGCACAGAGCAAATGGTTGGCGAAATACATCTCCTTAAACACGGAAAAGAGAAAGTTGGCTAAGAACCCGTTTGAGAAAGACTTCTTCAAATTGATGAACAACTCTGTGTTTGGCAAAACCATGGAAAATGTGAGAAAGCGCATGAATGTGGAACTTGTTCACCAGGAAAAGCGGTTCAAGAAACTTGTGGCCAAACCTTCCTTCCACAAATTTTGAATTTTCAACGAAGATTTGACCGCGGTACATTTGCGCAAAGTGGATCTGCTTCTGGATAAACCCATTCAAGTTGGTTTCACCATTCTCGACCTCAGCAAGGTGCTCATGTTCCACTTTCATTACAACTACATCATGACCAAGTATCCCGACGCCAAGCTGTTGTTCAGCGACACCGACAGTCTATGTTATGACATAGAAACGGACGATATCTACAAAGACATGCAGGAAGATGCCGACTTGTTCGACACAAGTGACTATCCCCCAGATCATTTCCTGCATTCCAACGTGAACAAGAAAGTGCTTGGGAAAATGAAAGATGAGACGGCGGGCATTCCCATAGAAGAGTTTGTTGGACTTCGGCCGAAAATGTATAGTATGATATATGGTGGGAAAGAAAAACGTACGGCTAAAGGCATCACTCGCGCGTGTCAAAGACGGATGAAACATCAGCAGTATAGAGACAGTTTGTTCAACCAAACGCAAACGATGACCACAGGACACATCATTCGAAGTCATGACCACCAGATCTTCTCGGAGAAGTTGAGGAAAGTGGCTCTCTCCCCCTTTGATGACAAGCGATATGTGATGAGTGATGGCTATTCCACTTTGGCGCATGGGCATTACAGTATATAAGGGGGAGACCCTTCAACTTGAGAGTTAGTTGAGGTGTGAACACTGAAGCGTCAACATGAAAAGATCTGCAACAACGGATATGGATACTCTTGCTGATACAGTGAAAGACATGAATGTGAAACATCCTGACACTACCATCAAGAAATTAAAAGTGGAGACGGCGACGGCGACGGCACCAACACCACAGTCGTGGGATGGAATGCTTTCTCTAGGCAATGGAAAGTATATCAAGATTATGAAACAAAGTAATGAAGGTGTGATAAACATTCGCAAATACCTCAGAGATGAGGGGACTGGAAAAAACCGTCCAACAAAAAAGGGAATTTTGCTGACAATACCTGAATGGAAAATGCTGAAGAAGCAGGTGAAAGAAGTGGATAAAAGGCTTCGCAGACAAGACGACAAGTCATAACAAGGTAACAATCATGAATGCACTCATGTTGGACGATGGTGTTTACCTTAAAGTTAATGAGAGGAATGAAGTGATGATGGGTTCTCGGAGAAGTTCTGCTTATCGGTTTAAACCTGAAGTGTGGAAAGACTTTAAAAACATACCGCTTGAACCTGGGTTTGAACGCAGACTTGAAAATAAACTGGAAGTGACGGTGGCTGAATATGATTCTAAGATACGTGTGACATTCTGTAGAAATCTTTTACAGGATTATCCAAAGGATTATAAGGGAGTTGTGCCAGATACACCCTATGCACAGTTGATCTTCTTTGATATCAAGAACTGGCGCGCAGTCTTACGATTCCTAGAAGCGATACAACATCCGCTGTTCGACATCATCCGAGTATAAAATACATGGACGAGATGGAAGACTATGTGTTGGATTATGAACCCATGACATATGGATTCTCATACATGAGAAACTTATGTGATGATATTGTGCTACGACATTTTGGACAGTATCTCGTCCTATCGCTTGATGACCAATCCGTGTTGAAGGATCATCTAGACAAGTTGAGAATACCCGGCTTTCTCCTAGCAGTCTCAAATGAATTAGAAGTGCGTGTGACTGAGAACGGTCTAGACGTGTTTGTACAATTTCGCCAATATGACGAGCTTACAGAATGCTACGACTACATCACCCTCAGCACAGTGGAATGGAACGCGCTGTTACAAGCATTGGATTGGAAAGAACCTAACGCTTGAATTCAAAGAAACAGAAATATGGCTTATGCGGGGTACCAAATCCATTGAGCTGCCACAACCTATGCGCGTGATAGACATAAATGAAGAAGGATATGAACTGAAACTGTCTGAACATGTAACTGTGAAAGTGATAAAGTTTGGTGATGTGCGTTATGTGAGCTTTCATAGCATTTACAAACATGGATGTAATGTCTATGATACCTATATCAATTTAGATTCTAATGAATGGCATGCATTCATGAATGTATTGAAAAAAAAAATGAATGTGTTTGTAAATAAAAAGTTTGTAAATAGTGTAAATAGACTTTGTAGTTAAGAGTTTGTAGTAAAGAATTTTGTAAATAGTGTAAATAGTGTAAATAAAAGTTTGTAAATAGTGTAAATAGACTTTGTAGTTAAGAATTTGTAAATAGTGTAAATAGAATTTGTAGTTAAGAATTTGTAAATAGTGTTTGTAAACTTTGTAAACTTTGTAGACAGTGTTTGTAAACTTTGTAAATAGTGTTTGTAAACTTTGTAAATAGAACACAATAAACAAGACAGTTTGAAAACTTGGTTTGTTTTATTTAACAACAACTTAACTAATATAACAACAACTTAACTAATATAACAACAACAACTTAACTAATATAACAACAACAACATTAATAAAACAGTGGTTTATAATGTCTATATACAAAATCCTTTACAATAAAATCACCATCCTTTCTTTTTAATATATTCACAATATCAAACATACTCTGACCTCGAGCTCTATGCCATATATAATACACACAATAAAAACCACATGACGATGATATTGGCGTTTGTAATGAGATAGAATTATACATATAGTCATTTCTTAAAAACATATCTAAACGATCATCGAGAGGGAATAGTCCATAAGAGTCAAAATATTCCACAGGGTCTTTATCATAATACACTGCCACCCAATGTTCTCCTGGTTCATCTTGATCGTCTGTGTTGATGACATAGGCACCGCGTTGTAAAGACGGTAACTGATCCATGGCAAACACGCCTTGAAACAAGTCTTTGGTCATGACATCATGACTCAATATGGCATCAATCTGCTTCGTGTTCATGACTGGTAGTCGAATTGGATGCTGCGATTTGCACTGATCTCAATAATGTTGTCAAATTCAGCATAGACAATGACATTGATGGTAGGTTGCAAAGCCGTAGCAAAGTTCATTTCTAGCCGCAAATTCCCATGCTTGATCAGGGGGAAATGATCATCGCCATCATAATCCGGTGTTAAGTCAAACGAAAATAAAGCATAACCTCTAGGCCAATCTTCCCGTTTTATAATGGAACTTTTCTCACCATTCAATCGATCAAACGATTTGTAAAGCGTTTCAAAAGCGTTCAGGTATTTGCTCTGTGTAATGTCAAGCTTGAGAGGTTTGGATAGAACTGGTTCACCATCCGTGTACAGTTGCATATAGTCCAGATCAAAATGTTTGAAATCATATGGATTCCTCAATACTGATCCACCAAAAGCTTCATTATGAACCAGACCAATGACAATACGATTTGGTAATTGACCCAAAAAGATGTTATCTTTCACAAAAGACTGAAATCCTGCTGGAATAGCTAAGACTTTACATTCTTTTCTAGTGATGATGATCTTGGCAGGACTTTTCATCAATGCATCTGTATGTCCTAACTGAATACCTGGACTCACCCTCACTTTGCGAATGGTTAAAAATGCCTCTTTCACTTCTACCTTATAGGTATTATCTGCAGCCATCAATACATAGTCATCTTTTTGTCTGTGGAAACGCAATTTCAAACTGATGCCATTCGGAAGATAACGATCCTGCTCAAACAAATCTATCCTTAAACCACCTGCGAGCATAACATCACGGCTAAGACGAGTATGCAAATAACGATGATGTAAGCCATTGTTTCCTTGCTCAGCCAAGTCACCGCCGTCAGCATTGACATGAAACCCGGATACATATTGTTCATGATTAGGTCTTTTCACCTCATGACTATTCATTGACCCAGCAGTATCCTTGTACATGAGACGCATAGAGCGCTCAGAATGCAGACTTTCTTCCGAGTCATGGATGAGATGAGAGATAATGCTGGTATAACCATGAGTATTGTTGCTATGCGAAACCAAACGATCATTCAGAAACAATTCAATATTAGACCATAACCCATTAAACACATCATTGATGCAAGAGACATTATCATCTGCGCCACACTCTGTTCCATCAGCCTTTAGAATGCGACATACGATATGGAGTTTGCTGTTCTTCAAATCCAGATATTCTTCTGTACTCGCAGGAATGTAGAATTCTATTGGAGCGCCTTCTCTAATGCTTGTAAGTGGTTGATAGTCAACATTATAACTTTTCTCTACAGCAGTTTGCGTCGGTGGTACGTGAAACCATTCCAATGGAGAAAGACTACATTCACACGAATGATTATGAATGAGAGACATGATTTCAAAAGATATCTTTGCGATATTTTGATGTTATCCGTCTGGCTGTTTTTCGTCTTCTGGCACGTTTCGTCGGTTGCACACGCTTTTGTTCTCCAAACACACGTTCACCAAACACACGTTCTGGTACTCGGCCCGTCACATCTTTCGCGACATTCTTTGCAGCCTTCTTAAGATGTGGCGCAACGATCTTAGCCCCAGCCTTAAGTAGTGGAATAGCTTTGCGAGCCAATGATCCCAGTATTGAACCAATACCATCGCCATATTGGATTCGCGCTCCTTTGAATCATGGTAATTCCCCGCCCACTTGACGAAGAAAATGGTTGCGATATGCAGACGGATCGTGTGTATAAGCTTTCATATTGCTTTTGGTCGAAAATGAAGTTTACAGATCACCTTTCCAGTTTGAAATGGAACATTATGGCCTGTGTCGTCCTTAATATTCATTTCTATCATGTCAAATTTGGATGTGTTTACAGGAACATAATGCGGTTCGCCATACGTTTTCATGATAATGTCACCATCATGACCTTGTATGCCAACAGAACGTAGTAAGGGAACATAATAATCACCAACAACTTGTGGTTCACAAATGCTACAATACACATACAGTGTATAAAACCCCTGTTTCACATCCGCTTTATGGTCAGCTGTACATGTTTCAGTATACCATTGATCTGGGATAAATCCTAAAATCTCAGCCAATCCAGCGGAGAAGGACACTTCAAAGCCATAATTTAGAAATAGAAAAACACGTCGTCTAATCTTATCATACTTTATCCGAATAGCTTCTTTAAGTTCATCTTTCATAGAATTAGTCGCTTCTTCATTCACTGCCTGACATATTTCTTGTATGGATCTATAGTAGCCATAAGGAATATTAATAGTCTCAAGTGTCTCTGTCAGTGGTTGTTGTCGATACTGAATAGAATAGTCCATGTCATGTCTCATCGTTGTCCATGTATGTGGATATTGAATTTCAGCTAAAGCCACTTCATATTTTCCATTCAGATAAATAGTTCGAGGCATACGAATTTGATAATTCGAAGCCTTGTTGTTGGGATAATAGTTCATACTCGCATTGCTAGGCAAAGTAATGTAAAAGCTTGTTGACTCCATGATGGTGGGAACTAAATGGTATAGGTGCGTTGACGTTGTCTATATACTTCACGATAGCGCGCGCCATTCGACCAAGTATGTAAATGATCTTTCACATCATGATGATGATCTACATGATCTATGACTTCTCCTTCACAACAAGCAATCGTACATCTTATTTTCACAGGAATAGTTGTGTCTTGACCACAACAACATAGCTCTTTCAGCCATGTTAAAAATTTTCCCATCCTTCAGGAAACTGTCTTTGTTGACGTTGTTTCATTTCTGTTGTAATGTCGTCACGAGTAGTCTTTTTACTAAACATTGTTTTTGGAATATTAGCATCTACAATTTCCTGGATAAATGGATGCCAGCCATATGGTGGTATGGCTCGTTCTTTTCTTCTTGTCGCCACCAATGCTTCTTTCATCAAATCAACCATGTTGGAATTTGCTATAATATCGCCCGTTTTCAACACAAGTTCATTCTTCTCTGACCATGTCGTACCATATTTCTTCAGTTCGGCTAAAAGTTGTGTTATTTTTCCATGATAGATAGGTTGAAAATGACTTAAAAATAACTTTTCTGGCTTTTCAGGTGGTGATGATGATGATGATGAGGGCTTTTGCTGCCTAGACTGACTTGTTCGTAAATGACGACCAAGAAGTTGAGACATTTCTATAGCCTTTTCACGTGTTCGTTTCCCACGTAAAAGTTTATTCACTTTCGTTTTGATTTCACCATCTTTTCCCTTCTTTTCTAACAACATTTTATATTCATATTCAGGAATGAGGACCATTTTCATCGTATGTTTCATTTTAGCAGTAGTTTGGCTAACAAGGGCAATGCCAATCTAGCAATAGCTCCAATGAATCCTCCTTTCTGATTAATCAACTTCTTTTTTCGTTGAAGGGATATCTTCTTATCTGCTAGAGTACGTAGCGTATGACGTTCACGTTTAAATTCCTTAAACCGTTTTGAGCTTAAGGGTAAATGTCCTTGCAATATATTCAAACAAATTTCAAACAAGCTTGTTAATTCCTCCTTTGTAGCTTGCTGTAGCAAGGATTTACGTCGTTTAGGCCCACTGCGTGCAAGCAAATGAAGAAACGGCTGGTTCGCTCGAATACGTTTAGACATCTTGACTGCGAATGGTCAAATGAGTTGGTTCTTGTTCATACACTGCTTTATCAATATATACATAATGTGTATCTTTTGGTAAAATGCCTGTACGAATACGTAGTTGATCATTTGTCTTTGGTTTTAAATCAATGAATAAATAACCATGAGGTTTGCTAGTAGCATCTTGATAGGCTTCTATGAGAAATTGAGATCTTCCAGGATACATTTGTCGTGCTAATGTACTAATTTGTTGACTGTCTCTCGGATTTTTAAACAGAACGATATAATGTGTATTCAAACTAATATTTCGCATCTCTTTCCCATGATGGAATAAATTATGTACAATAAAGATAATGCTTAGATTTTGATGACTGCTGCCAACACTAAAGAGACGTGTCATACGCTCATCACTATGACATTTGGTCATTAAGTCATCAATGATAAGTAAGTTTGGTTTTTTCGGGTTAAAACGCTCTTCAATGTCATCTGGAATGCCTTGGTAAAATTCCACGTCTTTCATTCCCTTGTACAAAGGCTGATCTGCTGCATAGAGCCATAAAATGCTTTTTGGAGAGGGTTGAATCAATTTTTGTTCTAGAATTTCCTTCACCAGAGACGTTTTGCCACTGCCTGTAGGTCCAGAGACCAAACATGTAAATGGATGCTTCATTGTTGAATGTCTGTTTCTTTCACCCAACTGTTAAACTTGTTTGGCCAACCTAACCACTTGACAAATAATTCTTTCACACCTCCTCGTCTTTTACGTGTTTTCAAGACTTTTTCAATTCTATAAATAGATTCAATATCTTTGGTCACTTTCTGCAGTTCTTCTTCATAGAAATGGCCATCAATATCTTCGTCTAAAAAGTCTTTCACACGATACAAATGTATTCCTTGCTTCTTACAACGATGTGTGACAATGAAGACTTCTTGCGTCCATTTGATGTGATAATCGCGTTGAAACACATATTTAATGTGAGAAATGCGAACATGATCGCCAATGTTAAATTTATACTTCTTCTTCTTCTTCGGTTTCAATTTCAGTTTGTCGATACACATATACTTCCACACTTTTGATTCGTTGTCTTTACGAATCTCGGCTGGAGCATATTTATTAGGAAGAGAACCATGAGGTCTATGGTTGTAATTGTACACCAAGTCTGGAAGAATGTCTAAGTAACGGTAAGTTTGATTATGTAGAAAATACCGATACATCATTCCCTTCAGAGTACGAATGACTCTTTCAGCAAAGTTGGCTTTGGTTTCATTCTTTGTGGTATAAGCATGAATGCCTTCTTTCTTCAAAAATGCTTTTACCCATCTGTTTTTAAATTCTGTTCCTTTATCAGACCTTAGAGTTCGCGGTCTTCGTCGTGTGTCATGAAAAATCTTTTGGGAAGCTTGTATGACGCTGGTATGTGATTTATTAGGTATTGGCTGTACCCAGACATATTTGGAAAACACATCAATGACAATGAGTAAAAAGCGTATGTCATCATTATAGGGAGCTATGTTTCCCATATCAGCCAAATCAATATCCCACATATCATCAATACCACGTGTAATCACACGTTGTCTTTTAAACCTGTATTTGACAGGTTGGAGTAAACTGAAAGCATCTTGATCCTGCAGCCATTTCTTCACTTGTGAATGTGTGACTGCTTGATTATGTTTTCTTAAGATGTGATACAGTTTGTAAGGACCAGCAAATGCTCCAGGCTGTCCAGGTTTGAAGTAAATATTGGTCAAGTAGTCTTTCCACGTCGACATGGTCACACCGAATGAAAACCACCTTCTCAACAGAACAGCTTTTATTTTATAACTCAACCAACATCACTTAACTAACATAGTAACTTAACTAACAAGTTTTTTTTTTTTACAAATCAAGTATGGATACAATGGTATGAATCACTGGAGACCATTGGTCTTCAATGAACATTAACCAATGACTGAGTTCATCTAATGTAATAACATCTACACCATATTTCTCACAACGTTGATTTGCATTCTCTAACACTTTATCTAAATGAATGTAATATTTAGCTTCATTCCAATATGTATAAACACATGCAGCATGACAAGTATGTTCTTGACACTCTTCATGTTGACAAGCAGGACAGACTAAATAGGCAAACTTTTTTACAGCGGATAACATTTCTTCACAATAAGCTTTTTGCACAATATAGTGTCATGTCCGCCATTATGCAGTCTTGTGAGTCTTGAATCAATGCAGCACAAGTCTGTCAGGTTTAGCAAGTTATGCTGCTCCGACAATGTAGCACAAGTCTGTCAAGTTCAGCAAGTTTTTTCCAGTTGCTGTTCACTTAACACACTTCTCCATGTTCACACGTCTGCACATCAAGTCTCACACAACAGTTCTAACAACTTTCCCATAATATTCTGACCAGGATATCCAGATGACACTTGTTTCACACCAGTTCCCCACCAATGATCATACGTTGCTTCAACTAAAGTTTTGTCTTTACATTCTTTCAACTTTACATCAATACACACTGATTCCATTTGACTTGTAAAACATCTTGCATTTTGCTTCTCTTCACTGGTAAGGACATGGCTTTATCCCTTTAGCAATACGTTTTGCTTCATATCCATTTCTGGATGACACAATGGCTGAAGCAATATACTTTTCAAGTCGTGTTGGAAACATGTTTGAAAGAACGTACTTATGACCGCTGAATAGTACAAGATTCTCAATGTTGACTTTGCTTCTTTATTCTGACATGTCGGTTTCTTCCTGTAATAAAATATCTTTTAATATATTTGCTGCCTCTTCTATCATGTTCTTTCTTTGTTTACGTTGAAAACACTCACATAAAACTAAATTTGCTAGTAAGAAAAACATTGTTATCAATTCACTATGTTGTCATAAACATGTTTTAAAAGGTTTTTATATAACTTACTTGATAAAGCTGCTCGGTTTCCTCTTCTTCTTTACAACAATCTCTCAAATGATCCACTACGGTGAAATATACTTCCACATCAGTGCGAGCAGAATAAAGCGCAGAATCAAAGTCAAAGTCAGGATCTTCTTCTATTCCAATTTTATGACATTCTCCAAGAAATCTTGAATGCAGTTCAATCACATCAAGACTATGATGTACAACATCCCAAAAAGCATCCAAATGATAAAGTTGATAGTCTGGAGTGCCACAGCTAGCAAGTTTAGCAATCATCAAGTCAATATAAACATTTTGAAAACATGCATCCATCTTGATTCAGTGTGTCTTGTGAGCTTTTTACTTTGCTTCACTGACTTTAAGTACTCCACACTTGCCGCAGAAGTTGTTTGGTTCACACAACTTGCAATTATACTTGTGGCAGTGGCAATGATAATCCTCCACATATCCACAAGCACCACAATAGTCGCAGGTAAGTCCAAGTTGATTTTGCACATTCATGTTCTCCAACTGAACTTCAGCCAGTCTTTTCTTGGATAGCTTTGACACCTTCATCCGACCATCCTTTTGCAGCTTGATGATTGTTTTCTTGTCATGACATTCCTCACATGGTGATAGGGCTGAGTTGATGTTGTCCATCTCCTGAAGCAGTGTCTCCCATTCACCATCATTCATGTTGATGTGATGTGTGTATTCTTTCCCTTCAAACCGTGACGTGCGCACAAAACTCACATAACGCATATCCAAGTATGAAATGACTTCAAGCCACTTCGTTTGCGTTAAGTATAGTTTGAAGCCAATGTCGCGTAAATTTTTCAAGCTCTGGCACACAATCTTCCACAAAGATGGTGAATAAGCACACCATCTCTCTCCACGTGTGATGCGTAGAAATGGCCCATATTCTCCATACTCCACAGTAATGGTTAAGTTAGCACTAATTTTAAAGCTGCTGCTGCGCTGCGTTGCGTTGCTTGTCTTGTTCTCCATGACTGCCACAATGTATTGATGATCCACTCCCTCCAACTGTCTGCTGAGAAATGACTCCACTCTGCTGAGTTCACTCCCTTTTATACCCAACTATCTGCTGAGTCAGCTTTCTTTTCAAAGAACTTGCAAAGCTTTGAGTTCACTTCAACTCGTCCATGGTTGAATCGAACAAGGTCTGATACATTATTTGGAACATCATCATCATAATGTAGAATAATTCTAGTAGCTACAACTAACATGAGGTCAGTTGCCCAAATTGTATTCGCGTTGATAAATGCTAAACCAATGTTGTAAGTTGATAGTAAATGCAGTTCTTCACATTCATGTAGAAACGCGCGGATGAAACGATCTCTTGGAATAGCCTTTCCCACAGCTTCCCAATGCACATGCAAATTCTTCACTTGCAGCATCCAATCCGATTCAAAAGAAGGAAGCTTTGAAAACACATAGTCAATATAGTTCACTTTGAAGACGTCATCCATAGTCATACATCTGTCAAGAAGTAATGCCGACATTGTGAAGTATTTTCTCGTCACTCTTCCTTTTATAAAACTTTGATGGTATCTGGTGTGTAACTTGTTCAAACTTATTCAATACTCGTTCAAAATTGTTGACTCAGCAGAATGTATCACATATATGTTTCACTCATGCTTTTATGCTACTTCCATGTAATCAAAATATGGTGTGTAACTTTTCAAACTTGCTCAAAATTGTTAAAATTGCTGACTCAGCAGAATTTTAGTTGTGTATATGTTCAGAATCGTCTGAAACGGATAAATATGCAAAAATCACAATTTCGAGGGGGGGGGGGGGGTCGGTCGACCCAAAAAATGAAAAATGTTCAGAATCGTCTGAAACGGATAAATATGCAAAAATCACAATTTCGAGGGGGGGGGGGTGGGGGGGGGGGGTCGGTCGACCCAAAAAATGAAAAATGTTCAGAATCGTCTGAAACGGATAAATATGCAAAAATTACAATTTCGAGGGGGTGGGGGGTCGGTCGACCCAAAAAAAATGAAAAATGTTCAGAATCGTCTGAAACGGATAAATATGCAAAAATTACAATTTCGAGGGGGGGGGGGGGGTTCGGTCGACCCAAAAAATGAAAAATGTTCAGAATCGTCTGAAACGGATAAATATGCAAAAATCACAATTTCGAGGGGGGGGGGGGGGGGGGTCGGTCGACCCAAAAAATAAAAAATGTTCAGAATCGTCTGAAACGGATAAATATGCAAAAATTACAATTTCGAGGGGGGGGGGGTCGGTCGACCCAAAAAATGAAAAATGTTCAGAATCGTCTGAAACGGATAAATATGCAAAAATTACAATTTCGAGGGGGGGGGGGGGTCCTGGCTTTTTAGGGTCTGTTGCCATGGTTACACTGATTGACAGGTGGAGTTCGTTGACTTCATGATGATTGACTCGGCCAACACTATCAAGCAACTTTCGCTCCAGACTTTCGCTCCAGACAGTATGACGTCATCATGACGTCATTATCACGTCATGGATGGCCGCGCCTATCCTAACGCTTATCATCACTTCCGCTCCAGACAGCACTTCCGGTCCAGACAACACTTCCGGTCCAGACAACACTTCCGGTCCAGACAACACTTCCGGTCCAGACATGATGACGTCACTTCCAGACAGTATGACGTCACAAAGTGACCCAGAACTCTTATTTTCACCCTACTATACATTTTGCCTCATTTTTTTGTTTATTTTTACG
>CATKHT010000097.1:0-43647 GCA_949752745.1 Protula sp. h YS-2021 | reverse complement strand
GTGCCCTGGGTGGGTCCCAACAGTTCGTATTGTATTTCGGGTATATAGCACAATTTATGATGTTATATAAGGCTATATATCATGTATTGTGGACAGACGTTGTTGGCAGTGTAAACTCTCGAACGATAAGTCGGATCAGCTTTAAACTTGGTGGGGTTATGCATTCGGTGGGTTCTGCGGTAGCTATTGTATTTTGACGCATATTAGACAGCGCATGACGTCATATGACGTCAAAACGTAAAAAAATGCGCCATCACTGTAACTGCACAGCAAAACGTCAGATTAGCTTGATACTTGGTGGGATTATGCCCCGGTGGGACTTCCGTTTGCTCTTGTAGTGTGCCGCATGTGGGAAAGCACTTGACGCCATGTGACGTCATGTGACGTCAAGGCATGATGACTCCCGGGCACATCAGATATCTATTTATGTATATTTACATAAAGTGACAGTCTTATACTTCGGAAAGAGTACAAAATTGTCAGAATGAAATTTTCTAAACCGAAGGAGAAAGCGGTGGCCAGTGAGGGGGTGGGGGTGGTGAGGGGGTGGGGTTGGTGAGAATAGGGGGTGGTTGTTGTGTGTGGGGGGGGAGGGAGGAACAATTGCTTTGGTGTACAAAAATAAAAAGACTAATGGCTGGCTAATAAAGATGCTTGACGTGTTCAGGTACACTGGTGTTGTGCACTCGCCGCTCTAATTGGAAGTTGAAGTTATTAAAATTAAAATTTCCCATAACAGGCGCAGATCCACGATTTAAGTGGTCGAGAAGTGGTTTAGCAGTGGGGTGTGGGCGGGGGGGGGGAGAGGGGAGGGGGCAGTCACGAACTCGGAAAAAAAACGCTGAGTTTATCAACTTACTAGTGACACATTTTTTTCCTGAGAACTCTTAGACTGACAGTTTTCTTTAATTAATTTTTTTGTGAGCGGATAAAGGGAGGGCGGGGGGGGGGGGGAATTGCGCATTGGTCATGACTCTAATATCCATCCCTTTCTACCCCTGCACCACATCCTGGATCCGTGAAGCTTGCGGAATTTGGGGGGGGGGGGTAGGAGTGGGGGGAGAGGGGGGTCAGATCATTCCACATATGCTTGTATGCGTTTTCATGATTCTACTTTGTTTTATATGCTTGCTACGACGCACAGACGAGATTGGGGTGAGGGTTCAGATCAACTTGTGTTCTTTATCTTTTCTTATCTTTTTCTTTAATCTTTTATTTCATTGGTTGATACAAGTTTTGGTCAAGATGGGGGGGGGGGAGGCGGCGGCAGTTAAAAAATCACCCGAAGTAGTGAATTTAGCAGCTAAACATTTTCTTGTGAAAACACACAGTTTAAGAGTTAAATGGAAATGAGGTTGCAACCCATGAGCTCCCCCCCCTGCCCCTCCTTTGCGGCCCATGAACCCCAGACCTTTCGCCTTTTTTGAATACACCACTCCATTGTTCATTTTTTCTATGTTTCCGGCGACACACAGACAGAGCGCCAGCGTCGACACACCTGCCGCTGGCGTGGACAAAATCGTCTGCTGCGGACGAACAGAAGCTCATGACGTCACTGGGCCAGTTCGAGAGCGAGTTCAGGGAAGACTTAGTCAAGGACGGCGGAGACTAAGTCATCGGTGGTGTGGACTAGGGCCTACTTAGTCATGGGGCAGAGGAAAATAAGTCACATGAGATCATTGTCGGTGATGACTAAGTCGGGATTAGTCAAGACGTAGTCAGTAGTGCTGGAGATTTGGATATACTTAGTCACGGATGGCGGAGACTTAGTCTGCCTCAGTCAGATAATGACAGGCAGGCGCTGGTGCACTTATGCCACAAAGACAGTGAACAATGGGCGAAAAAAGGGAAACATTTTGTGTCGTCTGCTCAGAGGATTCCCGCGCTTTTTATCAAAAGCTTTTGTAGGCCTGTGATACTGTTAAAACTCACTGCATTATATATATATATATATATATATATATATATATATATATATATATATATATATATATATATATATATATATATATATATATATATATATATATATAGCTTCCTTGTCCAGTTTTTATATAGTATCGCATGCATTAAGAATTCTGAAAGTCATTCCATATTAGATTACAAACAAATCTCCACATTTCCTCCTTTCCTTATCATTGGAGAAACACTTGGAAATGCATCACACGATTTCCCATCATTTAGAACCTGTGGGGAATATATGCGATCGACCTCGTGTCGGTCGGTCGGTCGGTCGGTCTGCCGGTCTGCAATCAAGAGCTTGTTAATACGATAACTTAAAAACTGCTGCAAGGATTTGAATGAAACTTGATATGTAGCTTCTATGGGAACAAACACAGATCGGTATTGTAATGGTCCAGGTTGGTCCAAGGAAAATGGACCAGCTGGACTTAGAAAATTTCAGCTCTTGATTGACTTGTTAAAACGATATTTGTAGAACAACTGCAAGGATTTCAATGAAACTTGGTGTGTAGCATCTGTGGACACTGACAAGTATCGGTATTGTAAGTTGGTTAAGTTGGCCTGAGGAAAATTAACCAAATGGACTTTGAAATTAACCAAATCCTGGAAATTATTTCTTTGAACGGCTTATTATTTCTTGAACAAGAAGGTTTTTTTACAACTAAGTACAGAGCTTATGACGCAGCACGAATGCGGCTTATATGGTTCATCTGCTGGGTTATGTTGTCTCAACGGCTTTATTGATTGAACGGACTAGCACTTTTTCTTTATACAGGCAGAGCTCGCGTAACGCCCGTAAGCTGTGCTGCTCTGCTCAACCGTTACGTTGCTTTTAAATGCACTGTATTTATTAGTCCCTCGCCGTCGCGTAGCGCGGAGCGGGGGACTATAGTATTCGGGTCTGTCCGTCCGTCCGTCCGTATGGCGACACTTGGAAGCACAAATTCGTGCACGCGATATCTCAGCTGCTATCCAACCCTGGCTTTTGATTGTTGCTACAGTGAAAATATATTTATTAAAGTTGTGCGACGTCGCATTATTTTTCGATTCGACCATAGTTCGTGGCGGGGGACATTCGTCAGTTTCACTGATAACTTGTTTATTCTAAAATCAGCTGTGTTCGCTTGGCGTTTTAAGCATGCACACGAAATCGTAGACGAAAAAAACTGGGCTGCCACACCCTCAGATCAAGTTCTACATAAGTATAAAGTTTTGTGGTCCCAGGGCTTTTAGTGTCAGAGAAGAAGCTGAGACAAGAAAATGAATTTTTACTGTCAAAAAGAAAAAACCACCAACGGCTACCCGCACAAATTCATATAAGCCTTGACTAAGTCAGTATTCAATATCTGCAGTTGTAAAAATATATCACTTTTGTACTTTTATAGAACTTAGTGTTATAAAATTATATGTTAAGTTATTGTAAAATAATTCAACTAAATACATGGAATATTTTATTATGTCTTCCTGACGTATGTATGCACGTGTTTGTGTGTGTGTGTTTGTATCAGTCTGTTGTGAACAAAATGTTTTTGCGCAGGATATCTCTGGAACGAAAAGTTGGATCGATTTCAAACTTGAGCTGTTTATTCCCTGGGTAGATCTTTCTTTCAACTTCTGACGCTATTAGAGATGTCACACTATTAGGGAAGGCGTATGACGTCATTACGTAAAAAATCTTGTAAGCATTTCTCAACCGCTGAACATCGCAGGAAGTTCGAGCGAGCTTGGTGGGATGTTGCTTGGTAGGTCACATACATTCTGTCAAATTTTGTCACGAGTACAGCGAACGAGCGCGGAGTATGACGCATTCACGTGAAATATGTAAATATTTCGAATAAGATCTTGTGTGCAAAATATCGCGATAACAGAAAGTCATATGGACTTAAATTTTTATATGGACAATCCTTCGGTCAGTCGGACGGTTGTTTCAACTCTTGGCGGACGTAGAAAAATTAAGAAAGGTCAATGACGTTTTTACGTTACAATCTAGTATGTAAAATCCTGTCAGTCGCTGAACATCAGAAAAATTCAAACTTAGTAGGTCTTTTCCTTGGCAGGTCCAGCAGCCGCTATAAAAAATAAGGTCCCGCAGCCTCTATAAAAAATAAGGTCCCGCAGCCTCTATAAAAAATAAGGTCCCGCAGCCTCTATAAAAAATAAGGTCCCGCAGCCTCTATAAAAAATAAGGTCCCGCAGCCTCTATAAAAAATAAGGTCCCGCAGCCTCTATAAAAAATAGGGTCCCGCAGCCTCTATAAAAAATAAGGTCCCGCAGCCTCTATAAAAAATAAGGTCCCGCAGCCTCTATAAAAAATAAGGTCCCGCAGCCTCTATAAAAAATAAGGTCCCGCAGCCTCTATAAAAAATAAGGTCCCGCAGTTTCTGTCAAATTTTGTCGTGAGTAGAACGAACGAGTGCGGCACAGGTTGTCATCACGTAAAATACGCATATAATTTGGACATGATCTTGTGCACAAAATATTTCGCTTAGGGAAAGTCGTATTAACTTCAAATTTTTTGTATGGGTGTTGCTTGGATCTGTCGGACGGTTCTCTCAACTTTGGACGGATGTGGCGAAATTAACAAAGGCATATACCGTCATTAGTTAAAATCATGCATGTAAGAAGTTGAAACTTGGTGGGACTATTGTGTGGTAGGTCGGAAAGATTTTGTCAAATTTTGTCACGAGTAGACGAACGAAAACGGCACATGACGTCATCAAATTTATGTTTTGTCGTACAGTCTTGCACAAAGTATCGAGGAAGTTTCACAATTGTTTGCTTTCCATAACATTTGGGAAGGGCACTAGCTCGGAACAGGCAGCGTGGATGTAGCGACACATTTGATATGCATAGGTTTTCACAAACTTGTCTGGGGAGTGGGGCTCTATTCTGGCGTACAGATTACTCATCGTGGACACATTTGAAAGGTACAGAACGTTTCGTTTTGTATTGGTAGGTGCAGGTCAACCATGTCAGTAAATTGCAGGTTTGCCACGGGGAGTTGGACAAAAAAGTACCAAAAAAGTACACCGAAAGCGTAAAAAAGTACAAAAAAGTACGTTCTGTAAAAAAAGTACAAAAAGTACAAAGAACATACGCATCGGAGATGAAGAGCCCTCAGTCAATAGCGGTTACATCACTGTGGTCCAGTTACTCTTGTGATATACCGCTCCGACAAAAACAATACACAAGGTGCAAAGGATCGAGCGATGAAGAGCCCTCAGTCAATAGCGGTTACATCACTGTGGTCCAGTTACTCTTGTGATATACCGCTCCGACAAAAACAATACACAAGGTGCAAAGGATCGAGCGACGGACGGGTCCTTGCGCATCTACACAATATATATACTTTCTTCATGTAAGGTTTGCAGAAGATCCGATGAATAGTTTTTGAGATAGCGCCTGAACAAGAAAAAGTTTATAGAGTGCAACGGACGAACTGACTTGGGACAAATTGAACCTCCGCTGCACATCTACACTATATATACTTTCTTCCTGTAAGGTTTAGTGAAGCTCAAATGAATAGTTTTCGAGATATTGTCCGGACAAAAAAAGTTTACGGACAGACGGACGGTGGTCGGTCACGGACTAAATTATTTGAGAATAAACAAGTATGTCCAAGGACATGACCCAGCCGAGTTACCAAACAAGGAAAGAGAGAAAAACTCTGAAACGAATACTGTTAGGCCAAAAAATTAAGTATGTAAAATGCATTTAATTCGAATTTGGAAGCTACCCAAAAAGGTATGTTGGAGAGGTTGGGTTTTGACGATTCACGTATTTATCGACCTTTACACAATTTTACAAAATTTTTAAAATTCCACCATTTCGGCATTTTTTTGTCATTTGCGAAAAAAGCAAAGTCTAGGTGGAGAAGCACCTAAGAAACTTTCGATTAAAATTTTATAACTATCTGAAAAAGACAGAAATGAATTGTTTGACAATTCAGTTATTTACTACCATTTATTTCAGTTTTTGCCAAACTTCAAAGTTCCGCCATTGCGGCAGTCTTTGGCAAAAGAAAATGCTAGCCTGGTAGGCGAGCCACTAGGGAACATCCCTGCGTAACATCTAAACGATTGGAGTAAAACTGTAGGAGGAGTAGCATTTTAAAAATGGGTCAAAACGGACACAAAAAGTGCCGCCATTTTGTCAGTTTTCGTCAATTGTCAACAAAAGTAATAGTCCAGGTGGGGGACCACCCAGGGAACATTCTTGCGTAATCTCAAAACGATTGGAGCAAACTAGGAGGAGCAGCATTTTGAAGAAAAAGTTTAACATACGCACATACATTCAAGCCCCCTATAGTGATACGACTAACCCAGTCAGACAAAGTCGGCCGGGTTGAAAATACTTACGTGGTAGTTTATATTTGCCCGTGTCCTTGTGTGGTTCCCAGCAGGCGTCATTTTAATGTCATTAGTGTTTTATGCTTTGTGTGTGTGTGTGTGTGTGTGTGTGTGTGTGTGTGTGTGTGTGTGTGTGTGTCAACGGAATTCTGCATATGCCACTTCACAACTTATGTTTTTGCATAATTCCCACTTGCAAACCTCAGAGGACTGTTATATTTGGCACACTTATAGACAATCATCAGATCTCGGTAAAACCGCAAATATTTTTCATCTTGACATCAAAGGTCAAGGTCAAATTCTGGAAAAATATTTTTCAAAACGTCTTTTAATCACGAAAAGTGGCTATAATATGTGTTTAAATCCCAGTTTGAATATATAAAACGTACTTCGTAGGGGGTAACGCTGAGATCTAAATCTTGACCTAGAGGGTCAAAGGTCAGATAACCTCGTGTACCGTTAACGGTAGGCAAACTTTTTTTCAAAACGCGAGACAGCCATTTTGAGCTCATTTTCGACCCTTTCGGCCTAAACAACGTTACATAAGAGGTGCCTCGGTGACCTTGACCTCCTCCGTCATGATCAAGGTCAAAAACCGGAAGTTGACCAAAACTGAATTTGATTATTTACACCCAAAAGAGATAACATTATATTTACTTCGATGTCCTCGTTCAAGTTAATAATTCGGAAGCTGATAATTATGTCGAAACACTGAAAAATGTCTTTGACCAAATAGATTGCACCATTGCAAGCGGGTGCCATTTCGCTACGTGTAGCGAAATTCGGTCCTTCCAAAAAAACCCAAAAATTTTCCAAGTCACTCAAAAAGCACAACCTTAGGCATTACCTCCTACAGACGGCTCAAACCAAAAATAAATGACATCTGATAAAACTGTAGGAGGAAATGTATTTAGAATTCCCCGATCGACTTAAAAGGACAAGCGATATTCACGACCTCCTATTCATGCCTCACACCCAAGACAAATGATATCGAATCAAAACTGTAGAAGATGCACTTTGAGGTATCTTCTTCAAAAATTTCCCCAAAGTAAAAAATTCCCAAATCGAGTCAAAAAGCACAAGCCGTATGCCCAACCCACCAGAGATGCCTCAAACCAAAAATAAATGAAATCGGATGAAAACTGTAGGAATAAATGCATTTTAAAGGTTTTTCTTCAAAAATTCCCCAAAAATAAAAAAATTGTCCGATCAACTAAAAAAGCACAATCCCTATGCACGACCCCTTAGGGATGCCTTATACCAAAACTACATGACATCGGATCAAAAATGTAGGAGGATATGGATTTTGAATTATTTTCGAAATTTTTTGTTTAAAAATTCCCCCAAAATACAAAAATTGTCCGATTGAATAAGAAAGCACAAGCCGTATGCATAACCCTTAGGCGTGCATCATACTCAAAATACATGACATCGGACCAAAAATGTAGAAGATACATATTAATTTTTTTCTTCAAAAATTTCCAAAAAATTCAAAAATCACCCCATTGAGTAAAAAAGCATAAGCCGTATGCACGACCCCATAGGGATAACTCACACCAAAAATAAACAAGTTATCAGTGAAACTGATGTCCCCCGCCACGAATTATGGTCGATTCGAAAAATAATGCGACGTCGCACAACTGTAATATATATATATTTCCACTGTAGCAACCCATTCGGCCGACAAGGGTCATTTACAATACCGAACTTTGTTGGTTCCAATACGTCCTATATGTAAAGATTTCAACAATCGATCCAGAAACATAGGCTTGAGCGTGTTAACAAACTCATTCAAATGAGTAAGAATTCGGAAAGCTTGTGAAGTTCAGCTGGGCCAATGTCCTTGGGCCGACATGGCTCATTTACAATACCAACACTTGTAGATTCCAATACTACTTATAGTTAAGATATCTTGTCAATCGATGCAGAAATGTAGGCTTTAGTGTGTTAACAAACTCATTCAATTGAGAAAGAATTGGGAAAATTTGTGAAGTTCAGCTGGGCCAATGTCCTTGGGCCGACATAGCTCATTTACAAAACTGATCCTTGTTCGTTCCACTACTACCCATATATAGAATATCTTAACAATCGGTCGAAAAATGTGGGCTTGAGTGTATTAACAAAAAGGGTGTCAACAGACGGACAGACAGACCCGAAAACTATAGTACCCCGGCAGGAAATTAATGACATCGCATCAAAATTGTAGGAGAAGATGCATTTTGAAACGAAATTTTACTAAATAAACAACTAACTAACGGAAGCCGTCTGCATACCGATGGGGAAATCCCAGTTTACGTGTAACGTAAGCCGGACTGAAAACCACGCAAGTGACGGATGTACCGAAAATCTATCACATAACATAATCATTGTGGGCACGGACGACAGACAGACCGATAGCAATAGCCTTCAGCCAAATCGGCTGAGGGCTAAAAAGTATCTAAAAACAGCTTATAAGCCTTGAAGTAAATGAGGAAAACATTAAAGACGAAGAAAGGTATAAATCTTTTTTAAAGTACGATCTGGTAACCTTGTAACTCGCTCCAAAGGCGCGAGCAAATTTTGCTTATAACACAGCTAAAACTGTGCGTTTTGAAAAATAAACAGAAAAAGGTAAATGCAAAAAAGTATTAAAAAGTACGCTGGTCAAAAAAAGTACGTTTTTTAGGGAAAAAAGTGCAATGCAAAAAAAAGTACAAATCTTTTTTAAAAGTACGGTGTGGCAACCCTGAAAGCGGTAGACAGCAGTTGTTTTAAAGCAGCTCTAACCTTCCAAAACGACTGGTTCCTTGCAGTGCAGTGCAAGAGCTAACTTGCACAACAATTCTTCTTCTCCTGGCATCAGTAGATCTCTCTCATACCTTGATCCCATTTTCGCCGGCCATTTAGAACGAATCCTTGCATCAGGGGCGATACTAGGAAACATGCTGAACACCCAGTCAGTGTCATCTCTTTCAATGCTACATGAACACACCGTATCAGCTCCATACAATAAGTCCGTAGCGTTGAACAAAACAGCAGCGTGAAACTTGAGGAGGTCTTTTCAATTATCTGAATAAAGATCGCGCAAAACCATCATCCGTCGTAAATACTTGATGTAATGTCTTAGAGTTAGTTCTTTGCTTCGAGACACTGATTTGTCGATCAGCTCTGTGACAGCTTTCATCTTTTCTTTCAATTTCTTTCTTTCTCTTTCAATGCCCATGCTTTTCGCAAATGATGTATCGATAGTTACTAATATCTCAGCTACTTCCTTTCTTTTGTAATTGGGTATGGTAACTTTAGTTAACCTCCTTTCTACACTTAGTGGGAGACTTAAGGCCAGTATAGGATGGTGGATTCTGTGTCGCTAAGAAGCAGAACTTTTGATGGACTTTCAAATTTTCGGGATTTACACTGTTCAAGAAAGTGCCATTTCCTGACGAAAGCGGTATCAAATAAGCGGCATCTGGCGGTGCTAAGTTCAGTTCATCAGCAACAAATATATATCCCTTTTCTATTGCAATGACCAATTTGCCTTTCACAAATTCAACCTTGTTTCCTAAAGGAACGTACCAACGCATAAGATCGGAGATGCTCAATTCCTAGTTGAAGCTGAATACTATGATATTGTTATCAAAACCCATGTAGTTCCCGAAGTGTTTTACAAGAGATTTCTTTCCAACCCCTGGTACGCCTTCAAGAAGCATTGGTATGCTGTTTTGCATGCACACCATAAATACTTGAATCACATAGTATGTACCCTTGTTTTTCAAAATAATCGAGATCTATATCTACAGACAGGATATCCATCCGCAGAAATCTGTCAAAGTCCCTTCCTGCACTGAGTAAGGAACCAATGCAGATTTTAATCTCGTCTTCTGTCATATTTGGTGTTTTCTTCAAAAGTCCATCCAGAACTAAACGGACTTGGCTCAATGTACCAACATTGAATTTAAAGTCGTCTTTCTTCTTGAGCTGCTTTTCTATAACACTTCTTTGTTTAGTGTTACTGATGTAATATTCTAAAAGGAATCTGGTGTCGTCTTCAAACAGAACTTCCTCAATCTCGAAACAGAGGAAGTGGTTTAATAAAGCAGGTATCAATTCCACAGATATCATCGCTGATATCTATCAGTTTGTTGTTGATTTCGAGTTTTCTATTTGAGCCGGTTTCAAGCACAGCATTTAATGATTCGATGACGGCATCTTCAGGTTGATTGATGCCCGATACAACCAAACATAACCCTTCCTAAATCGCTTTGACCACAGGACCATCTTCACAACCAAAAGGTATGTCGCCACCCTTCTGAAAACGGAATACGCAAAATAGAATACTTTAAATGCAACAAAATTTCATTTTAAAGGCAAAATAAAAAAGTTATGGATAATGTTTTGTTTAGAGATTTTTATGTTGAGAATTTTATTTTATAATCCTTAAGATATTTAAAGGGGTTTTTTTGTTGTGGTGAAAATAATAGAGCTTCTAAGATTTGGAAGAAATGTATCACATAAATTTTTCCACTTTGATATACTAGTATCGTAACCAATCTCTTAAAAATGCATACAAAATAATTATTGGGACTCCGGGAATATTTAGTTTAATGCGATGAAACTTTGGGGAAAAATGTTAGTCTATAAAAAATACGTAAAATTGTTTTCGCTACTGACCTTGGGCATCACTCTACCAACCAGATCCTCAGATGACGTCTCTGAATTAGTGTGGCACACCAGCGTCTTCTCAGCTTCAACTTTGCTCCAGATTTCTAGAGCCTTTATCTTTCCACTCAGGTGCGATCCCACCAGAAGTTCTGGTCTCTTGGTTTGCTTACAAAGATCAAAGTACTTGAAGAGCTGTCGATAATGTTTCATATAAACGCCGCTTGTGACATTTGGATTCATGCCTCCTCCATCACCTAGGAATACAGTACCAAACTGCTGCTCTACTCTTGCTCTGATTGCCGATTTGTCTTTCTTTAAAACGTGTTGTGTCAATAAGTATAGACTGATGCTTACTGAATTAGCCGTAGATTTGTTTCCTATCTCGCATGCCTGCAGAATATCCCTAGCTGTGATAGGTACATTTTGCTTCCTGTAACACTTAAGTTCCACGACCAGCTCAAGTATTCTGTTAGCTGCGTTCTTCTTGGCACCAATAATACTGCACATGACAACAAACAGATATGGCTTTAACGGAATTGGAGGGAAGACGATTGGCACAAAATGGCTAAGCAATAAGTGGGAAAATACATTTCTTGTTCCCACGTAGTTTCTATCTTCTGCTGGGTTCTGACACATAAATAAGCGCAATTGGGGTCCTCTCTGAAGGTGACACAGCCATTGACTGGTTGAAATCATACTGTTACGTATCTGCAGATATCCCGTGCTAGCGACGTCTTCTATGCCCCGTATAATCTCGTCTGTTGCCAAATTTGCTTCATCAAGTAACAACCAATATCCTTCTGTCACTGCACGCGTATACACCTCAGGCCTAAACACAATGTTCATATTAGCTACGATATTATCAATTTTGGTTTTTTTTCAGGATTGATTTTCACTGAGGTCAAGCTGTCCAACAAAGTCAGCGATACTAATGTGCGGTGTAAGATTCATGCCCAACAATGGCTCATTAGCCAGTGAGGCGCAATATTTTACCGATGCCATTTTACCGCTCCCTCTATCACGATTGGATAATTCATATTTACTGCACGGGCAATACTCTTCAGATTTCTCTCAGTATTTGGTGTTATTATACGTTTTTGGTTTTTCGGTACGTATCTCGTCATGGCTGTGGCATTTGTCAAGTCCTGTACTGGAAGAAAGTATTTGCCGATGGTGCAGTGATCTAATTCGTTTATAAATCTGTTCGAATCAATTTCAAGGAAAGTTTCTCGGATTAAGCTGTTTACAGGAACTATAGCGCTCCCCACCTGTATATTACCTGCTAGTTGTGTGTGACTAAGTACCACATTAGCTAAAGCCAATGTTTTTCAATTGCGGTTGTAGTCAAGAAATGGGATAAAACGCATGTCATGATAAGTTTTCTTGGTTCCATCTCCAGCAGAAATTTGTTGCTTTTTACCTTCAGTTAAAATTGAAACCTTTTGCTCACTACGTCTAAGTGCTGCTGTTGTACCATTTTCACAGACTACAGAGTCATCAAACTGGTCTTCTCTGATTGTGATAAACGTGTCATTGTTGGTAATAGCTAATACCCACTTTCCATGGTGTAGGAAAAACAAGATATTTTATTCTTTTTCTTTGTCCTCCACGAGCAGTTTCAGGGGGGGCATTAATCTTGAAAGTTAACGTCCTTTCGAAAAATCTCTTCCTTGGTTATTAAGTTTTTTTTTCAACTATTTGGCAGCGTCCACTGGAATTAACAGTTGTCACCAGCGTTGTATATCCATTCCTGGACATGCCAAAAGTGCACAATTAGTTGTTAGAACGCGCAATACTCCATCTTACAGCTGAACTATGATAAACTTTTGCCCCGTGTGTAGCAGTACATATTCCTTGTCTTCATCTTCCACAGCTGTTTCGATGTGGATTAACACTTTATCTTTGGTAATCACACGTTTTGTGCATATGGTTCGCTCACCTCACCGTCCAAACCCTTGTTTTTTGTCAGAAATTACCAATAACTCCTCATCATTCACCCATGTTATGCATTTTATCTGTGCATCGATGGGTATACCAACCCGTGCTATCCAAGCTAAACTCTTGTTTAGGTCATATGTTAATACCCAGCTCTTGCCTTCCTTTTCTACGGCCGCGGCCAACAAAGAGACGTGTTTGTTTGGCAACAGTTTGATTACCTTCATTGTGCCATTCTCTGGTACCAAGAATCTCTGGAAATTACATGGTTATAGGTCCACAATGTGGCTGTCTGTATTCGAGAATACACTGTTGAAAGTGCCTCTGGTATCTTAAAGGTGTCGTATATAACTGCGCCACATTGCTGTATGGAGAAGAATGAGACACAAAACACTTATCTATGGGGATCATGAGACAGAATAACTGTGGGATCACAGGCAAAATGACCACTAAAGCCGTTTAAGTTGTTCTGATGCTCACTCTCTAGTGAGCACATGAGGAATATCGCCGGCCGTTGTTCTCAAACAAGCAACCTCTACGGCCGGTGATCAATACAGTAAGAAAATTCTCTGATTATTAATTAGATTTCTGTGCATAGTTTGTAAAAAACTACTGAACATGCAGCATTGATCACAAAAGAACATAACTACTCTCAAAGCAGGCGTTAGGTTAAACACACTATATAGAAGTGTTGAAATAATGAACAGGGTGAATACAGCGTTCAACTTGCGAAGAAGTGCTGTCGATTCCCAACTGTCGAGACACACAAACACCTACTGGTGACCTGAAGAACTGCAGGTGATTGCTTCAGAACACCGTACACTTTCGGATTTTAAAACATTTTCATGATGTTACATAAGTAATTTTGGCGATAATTTATATGGCAGATAGGTAGATGGGTGCAGAGCCTTTTCACACAATTCAGTGCTTAGGGCCATGTATCCTGACAGAGAAGCTGTTATTTCAATGCTGGCATTGAGGAAACAAAAGTTGGTTATGTTAATGCTGGCGTTGAGGAAAGAAAAGTTGTTTATGTTGATGTTGGTATTGAGAAAAGAAAAGCTGCTTTTGTTGATGCTGGCGTTTAGGGAAGAAAGGCTGCTTATCCTAGATAAGCGGAGGAATGAATACCCTGTGCGCAACGGCTCTGTCGATACCTCGGTAGAGAAAGGAGGGATACCAGAAGTACCGGGAAAAAGTATCGAGGGAAATATCAAAGACGAAGAATCATCAGCCAGATCATTAGCTAGTCACGAATCTCTGAAAGCTAGCACTGACGTGGGTTCACCTCAAGTGTTTATAGAACCATCCGCCAGAAGTGAGCAGAATTAGCCCTTGAACAGTATCATGTCTCACGGAAATTATTAGCATAATTCATAACAAGTAACCAGGAAAACAAATCAGAAAAAAACAAAGCTGTAGGCCTCGAAGGTGCTGGGAAACTGGATTCGATGGTGAGGGTATAAAGTTTTAGTCGCCGCAATCTCAGATGCACTTTCATTAAACAAGTAACCTTGACACAAAGGATAGTCAGATTCCTGCTTGTGCGGTCAGTGGGAGAAGAGCGAACGCAAGAAAAAATCCTGATCTCCTCCACCAAAGCACTGGTGATAGGGGGTGGGCAGTTTGTTAGGAAAATTGCCATATTACAAAATTTGGAAGGAAAGGACCACGGCCAAATGTTTCGTTGCCATAACAAATGACTTTTAGCTACTGTTTTATACATAAGGAGAACTCCGCTTCCCAGATGATATTACCATTATCGATTACCGACCTGACGTATGCTGCTCTCTACAAACACGTGAATGAGCGTCCTGACTGAGCCGGCAATGCGATGGGAAGAGCTAGAACAGGCATACAAGCGCAACGGGGAAGACATGTTGCATTCCTGTACAAATGGGGTGCCATGGAAGGATTTCATGGAAGTTCGTTGCAGGGACAGAGTCGAACAGAAGAGGTTTGATGTGATGAATCGGGGTGAGGAAGTATGGGAATTTAAGGGCTTAGTGGAGAATCGAGATACAATTGAACAGTAAAGTCGCACGGTTGAAAATAAAAATTGTTCTCTATCGTATGAAAATGGTCTTTCTTGGAAGTTTGTTGTTTGGGTTGTGAGGAAAAACACTTTAGAGCGTCCGAATAGGTTTTGGAGTACACAAAAGAAAATTTCGTAATGGATCAGTACTGACAGGTCAATCATAGAAGCAAGCCCAGAGGAGAAGAGATCCGAATTCGTTACGCACTTCCAGCTGGGCGACCAACTGTTGCAAGAACGAGCCCGGGGCCTGGTGTGGAAAGTGGAGAGCGACTCCTTCCTGTTTGAAATATACCAGCTCCAGAAATCCCTGACTAGACGGGGCGTGCTGTCGGAGATCTGTGCCCTGTTTGATCCGCTGGGGCTAGTGGCCCCAGTCCTGCTCCCAGCTAGAAGGTTGCTCCAGGAAATGTGCAGGGACGGCCTGGGTTGGGATGACGCCTTGCCTCTATCTGCAGCAGAGCAGTGGCAAACCTCGAGACGGCAGTTCCTAGAAACGTTCGAAAACGTGTTCTGTGATGCCAGTGAAGTTGATTACGGAGCGTGCGCCTACCTACGTTTCATAGACGCCAGTGGTGCAGTGACCTGTGCCCTAGTGTAGGGCAAGTCCAGAGTAGCGCCCGTCAAGGTGCATACTTTGTCGAACTTGGCGCTCAAGACGGCGGTAGTGGGTGTCAGGATCGCCTGCCAAGTAAAACCCGAGCTGGATTGGGAACTGAGCAGGGTGACGCTGTGGACCGACTCTATTATAGTTATTTGGTTACCTCCACAACAACGACAAAAGGTTCAAGACGTTCGTAGCCAACGGCCTAGCCATTATCTTCGAGAAGACAGACTTCTGTCAGTGGAGGCACGTCAATGGGCGGAAGAACCCGGAAGATGTGACCACCAGGGGGCTTATGAGTAGGAGGCGACGCTGGTCTGGAAGCGTGGTTGAAAGGTCCAGCATTTCTCTACCAGGCAGAAGAGGAGTGGCCGCAGAATCCATCAGCAGGGAAACAACCGGTTGACGACCCAGAAGTCAAGACAGGGAAAGTTGTAGCTCTCAAGACCAAGGTGGTCGAGGTCTTGACGCGGTTATCGAGCACTTCAGTGACTGGCAACGCCTTCTGAGAGCTATTGCGTGGTTATTGCGACTCGAGAGGCTGCTCGCCACTCAGGCCAGTTTGGTGGTGCAGTCCAAACAGACGTTACTCACCCTGGAAGACGTTCAGGAAGCCGAGAAAGCACTAGTTTGGAACGTACAGCGAACGTGTTTCATGTGGGCACCAATCAGGTCTTGGCCAAGCTGTGGGAGAAAGTGTGGATCGTTCCGAGGTCGTGCAGTGGTTAAGCAAGTGCTGGGCGATCCCACCGGAACAGAGCAGCGCCTTGCCGACAGCAGATGGCCTCCCAAAATAAAGAGCAAGTGACACTGGATCGCCCCCCGTTCACCTTCACGGAGGTCGAATGAACAGTTACATTCAGAAGGGGGACGGACAAACGTTACGGCTGCGTCTTCACCTGTCTGACGTGTAGCTCATTCCTTGACCGCTACAAGTTTCGTGAGCGCATGTACGCGTTTTTTTTTCAGTCGCCGCGACCAGCAAGAGAAGCTGTTCAGCGACAACGGCATGAATCTGGTCGAGGGCGAAAGAGAGATGAGAAAATTTCAACCCGACGTATGCCAGCCACATGAACGGTGCGGTGGAGCGCTTAATCCGATCAGTACGACGAGTTATGGCGGGAAGTGGAGGAAGCCGGAACAAGACGTACGCGTGGATGACATGGTGCTGATGGCAGAGGACTCCCCGAGAGGACAGTGACCCTTTGCTCGAGTCACAGGTGTCGACCCAGGTCGAGATGGACTCGTGAGATGGACTCTGGTGTTCTGGCACTTTCGTGGCCAGAGAAGGGGAGTGTAAACGCCTCTCGACGTTTGGAAAAAATTTTGTTGTAAGCGTTTTGTAGTACGTTATTTGGTTTGATGTATAATCGACGTTTTTTTACCCTCTTGTCTCTTTTATGTGCGTGCAACGCAAGAAGGGACTTTATAGTTCCTTCTGGGTTTAATAACTTTCTTGTTAGTTGTAAAAGGCATGTACGTGTATTTGACGTAGTTTACCCGTTGGACGGATTTAAAACGTCCGTCTAGAGCTTCTGTATTATTTAGGAAGTTGTTCGTTTAGCAGAACATTTATTCTCGTTTTAAAATAGTCAGCGGAATTAAAGTAAAGCGTTGCTTCGTTTTATGTCAAACTTTCGTTGTCTTTAACATCAAAATCAACTTTTTATTGTATGTATGTGTTGAAGGTTATTGTAATGGTTTAAATCTTGAAACAGACTTAAGCTCTGAGTGTTTTATAAGTTCGCTTCTTTCTGGCGAAAGAGTGGTGCGCTTTATTCAGGTCACGTGGTCATCAATGTAGTTTCGCTCCATTCCAGTTTGAGCCTTTATTAACTTAAAAATAGTAAAGCTGCATTCAACTTAAACGTTACATCATTGTGCGAAACATAGTTTGTTTTAGTCCAGTGTTGTGTTTCAGTTGGTTTCAGTTTATGTACGCGTCTGTGAAGTAGTTTTTGACTTCACTTTTTTCTGTTTTTCGATCGTGCCTTGTTTAATGGTGAAATCAAATGACTCTATTTTATAATGTAATTTGTTCAGTTTTAAGCTGTTTTAATATCACACGGTGTTATTTACATGTTTAATATCGATTAAATGCGTTTTATACGACCCTTGTTACAAAGCAGTAGCAAAGGGTTTTCATATTGGTGTCGCCTTTTCTTTTAAGCGATAACCCGCCAATTTGTGGTCCTTTTGCCAAGTTTAAGTTTTGGTTCAGTTTTTGTTAGTTTGTAATTTAATTCTCCTTCATCAAAACGTTTCGCCCCTTTAGAAATGACTAAAATGTTAAAATTAAAAGTTGGTCCTATATTGGGAGTGAAAATTGAACAATCAGAGTTGCAAGAAAATGAAGTCACGTGATCTCTGACGTTTAAGTATAAATACTCACTAGAAATTTAAAAAGGTAGCATACATCTCATAAAGCCTAGAAGAGTGAAGAGCAATTGTAATAGTGTTTAAGCAGATTAGTGAAGAGAAAAGAAGTTAGAAGAGCAGTGTGGGCATAGTTTGGTGTGTTTAGAAGATTACCACGAGATCGGAGTTTGTAAAACCGGAGTATTGTCTTAGCGTGATGTTTTGGAGTAACCTGTGTGAATCAGAGTAATGTTCGAGCAGTGTTGTCAAGTGTTTCCAAACAGTCAGGAGTACCTTTAATTATAGCTATATGGATGTTATTATTATAATTTTTATAGTTCAAGGAATACCGATGGTAAATACGAGTAGGTAACTTATTATTTTCTCTGTTGGTAGAGAATCGGTACACTTTGCATAGAATCGAAGGTGCTAGATCTTCAACCAAGTGTTAGAGCTCTCTGCTGTCAGTATGGAAGGACCACAGTAGCGCATTACTCAACGTGTTTTTGTTATTGCTCTTTTTCAATTTCTCGCTCTTATCTCCCTCCTATTTCGGAAAGTCAGTTGTGCGGGCTATGGGTTGGTGTCGCATGTGTGAAGACGAATGTTACTGTTGAATAAAGGAATAAACACACACACATACACACACATAAATAAGCCAAAGTAAAAACAACGTTAAACGTAGTGCCACATTACTCGAAATCTAGCCGGATTTCCTCTCTTTACAAAGGGTCTTGTCTTAGTTTTTGAGCAATAACTTAAAAGCTACCCAAACAACATTTTGTGGGCATTACTTTGTCTGTACAACTTTTAGTATTTTTTAATTTAGCATATTTGCTCCCTTAATACTGTTTACCATTTTGGCGGCACAGTCTGTTGCAGAGTAAATTTCGTAAGTAAATTAAGTGGCCATTTTTTATTCTTAAAGATTATAGGAGGCATAGGAAATTGCATAATAGTAAACAAATAAACAATTTCTAACCCTCCATGCTGTAGAAATTAAAATATTTGAAGAACAAAAAGCAATTTCTAGTGAAATTAAAAAATCCGATATATAGATACCCGATCCTCCAATATCGAGCTAGGAATTCACATATTTTTCTAAGGAAATTTTATCTCATAGATTTATCTTTGTTTTAGTATCGTCTATTTACAAGTAGACTGTAAAACATACATCAAAAAGAAACTTGAGAAACTATTTTCAACTCATTTTAAAACACTTAGTAAGCTGTATTTGTCAATTTGCATAAAATCAGCCATGCCCGATATCTAAAAAATGTACATTCTGAGAGCAAAATAAATATAATTTTCGTGTTCGGCGATGCTAAATGAGATAAAATTATTATTTTTATCCAATGGGCATTTTGGCTGTAGACCGGTGTTACTTCCCCCTGTTGGGTGGGACCAATCTTAAGAATACACCCACTGCGTTCTGTTCTGTGCATGGCGTAAGAGGTGGCTAATCGGAATTTCTTTTCTTCAAACTCTTCTTTTAGTATTTCTTCATTCTTCCTTCTTTTTCTCCCACCTGTTTCTTTAGCAAGTGCGTCCTAATATACCCATCCTAGTTGGTGCACATGACGTTAAACACCAAACAAACAAACAAAAAAACCAGTTACTGATAAGATAATAAGTAAGAAGATTGTAGATTTTAGATTTATTAGACACAGGTTTAAGAATTCCAGCACCAAACGGTAGTAAACACTGGCAACTGAATGTAGATATTCGGCGTATGTGTTCAATGTGACTAGCGTACCTTTAGCGGTAATCTTACAATCAATATATAGCAAGAATTTATAACTGTGAACATTACAAAAAATAATGTTATGCAACCTTCTTATAACTAGGCCCCGACGACAAATATCAACTATAGATTTTGCAGCTTGTACATAGGCAAACGCCCAATGTGATTGATTCCAAAGCAACATCTGCAGATAGCTTACTGCAAGCCTTGACATAAACACAAACAGCTGATCGAGAATACATAAACAACTTTCTTGCAGCAATTGGCTCTTACAAAGATGACGCTTCAAATACATAACTGTTAAATATGTACTTGATTCGTAGATTAAGCAAGAAAAGTACTTGTAAAAACTTATCAATCTGATATAGATGAATGTTTATCAGTGAAAGGTTCAATTTCCACGTTCAATGTCTTTTTACAATGGGCTTACATTACTGGTTGATTTCCAAAACTACAGTAAATACTGTCTAGTCCGGACACCTGCGGACTGAGAAAAACTGTCCGGTTTAGCGAAGTGTCAGGTCTAACCAGGATCGACATTTTGCTGGGCAAATTTAGTGGTTCTTTGTAGCTAAATTTGTCAAAAGTAAATGTGAACTGGTGAAGAAAAATCAAAGGAATTACATTAAATTGGCAAAGTTGAAACCCATATGAATTAGATATATATAGCCAGAATTACATCATACATTTTACATACATTTATCACAATTTTACATAAAAAAATAAAAAATTGCTTCCTCTGAAAAAAGTTTAGCGATCACTTAGCCTAGTAAGAAGTCCTTACACTAACGCCGAAATTTTAACTTTATCCACGGCTTTCGAATATGCATTTTTCTTTGATTTCGGCCTTCGAACTTTTTTTATTTAACTTCATGATATCAGACACTTTCACCACAAATTTTTCGAGACTGATTTTCTAATGTCTGTTTTATCTTTATTACTTTTTTATTTATCAGGCAAACACTTTTTTGGTCTTTTTATATTTAAAATTGTTGCTTAATTAATTTTGGTTATGTTCTTGATATTTTTATGCTAATGTTACCAACTCAGTTCAATTTTTACATAAAAATATGTTTCAGCAATTTATTATCTATTGTAATGTATTAAATGAAGCTCTTATTGCTGATTGGACATTACTGTTAAAAGCTATCCTGATTTGTGACTACCTGAGCAAACCAAGCTGAACACATCTCAGTCTCATTAAATCTCCCGAGTCCCCTCTGGAGGGGACCCAGCGGCCAAAATTTTTGCCAGGATTTTCGCGGCAAAACAACATCAAACATAATTGCACATGTCACAGGGGGCGACGCAAAAATATCTCTGGTGTGATACACATCACATATGAAACGTTATGGAAAGACAGGAACGATAATGTCTTTGTTGCATTGATGTACAATAATAAGGGTCAAGTAAGGTTAGAATTATTAAGATCTATGGCATCAAAACAATGGCTTTGGTCGTCCGAATTAAGGAGAGAAAATGCTTATGTGTTTTAAAGTTTGGTATAATTTTAAGTGTCCAATGTCCGAAATTCACGTGTGTCCGGTCTACACAGTTTTTTTTCTGGGTAAAGAATAGTGTGAAATAAAACTAGACTGACCGATATAGACAGGCGTCCGATCTATGGAGGGTGTCCAAACCTAGTGTTTCATTATTCATTATTCATTTTAGGTGGAAAATATCAAAACCTTCATTAATTGAATACGTACAGATAAATTTTAGTAGTACAAGAAAGACATGTAACAAGTTAGCTGCTAAAAAGTTTTTTTACTGATGTTTTATTGATATGGGATGAAATAAATATTTAAATTGTTTTAATGGACCTCATCAACGCGGATAGTGATTTATACAACGTGATAAAAAATCCTTTTTAATGGTCATATAAGAAGACAGGTGACTGAAACGATCTTGCAAAAAGAACTATCCATTTGTGATCACAATGAGTGAAACAGCAGAAATTTTGGTAAATGGAGACTTGCGTCTCATACGTGACGTAAAATATGAAATACCTAGTGACGAACTTGGTATTCCGTTTTTGCACGGCGACGTTGCCATGTTTCGGATACTAAAGCACCATGTATCGAAATCTAACTACAAAGAATTGTTTTTTAATAATTATTCAGATACTAAATTGTTAAAAAGTAATCCTATTTTATGTGAGCTTTATGGTAATACTCTCATGCCATATGTTGAAGAATCTGATCAACTAATATTACAAAAAATGGTATTTGAATCGATATGTTATCGAAATTCATTGCATATACTTAAAATATTTGACAAATTATGGGCAAAATCATGCAAGAACCAAAACAGTCTCCAGCAACTGGAATCTATCAAGGAACTTTACACTAGTCTACCTGAAAGGGAGCATAGCAACAACTCTGGGGATACTATTTTTATGGCCGCACTTAGTGTTGGCATTTTACGACACATTGATATTTTGTTAACTGACAGTTTAGCAGCTTTATGCGATTTTGATAAATTTACACAAATAAAAGTAAAACAGATTATTTTGTTAAACAGCCCCCAAGCTAAGCTACCATCCCACTGGAAAAACGTTCCTGTTAGCAGTTTAAGGGAATGGTGTGAAAAAGTAGATTTCGTTTCGTCTAACATTCAAAGCAGTATAGGTCCTTCGTCAGCAGACGACGAGCTGGTGACAGATGTATCTAAACTGCTTAGACTAATGAGATACTACGACATAAGTACTGAGAAAACGTGTGTATTTCAAGCTATTCAATGGCTTTTTAATGAAATTATAAACGAAATAGCTGAATTGGACCAAAAGGCAGTATTCCGGCTTATTCAAGTGGGAAGTGTTTCCGAAGGATCTCAAACATACTTTCCTGACGAAATGGATTGTATTTTGTACCTTGAACAGGACCTGGATAAAACAGGCTTTTGCAAAATTTTGGATAATGCTATAAACATTATTAAAACAAAGCAACATGCAAATCTTGTGTTGCATACAATGACATTTTTATATGATTCAAGAGCATACCCACTTTTAGGTATCAATTGGGTAGGTGAGAATACATGGACATGCGCATAAGTATTGATTTAGTGCCGGTCACAAAGCCTGACAGCACAATTTCTTTGCCAAAACATAATTACCTGCCTGTTTTACAAGATCAATACTCACAAATGATCAACGTGGATAAACATGAGTCTGGTGATCGATGTGACTCCACCTGTGCAATAATTAAAGAGATATATTTCCACAAAGTTGTGTTTTCACAAGTAGAAAATACCTTGATCAAATCTCTTCCAGACTACATACAACAAGGATACCGCTTAGCAAAAGCTATTCGCGTAACCCGCATCTTCCGGCCTGTTGTCCAGCAGCTGATTGCTCTGTGTGTAACAGAGGACATACATGACATTGTGAGGTCGTATATGTTAAAGACCTGTGTAATTTACCTAACAAAGGATTATTGCAAGACCAAAGAAGATACACAAAATAAGTGGTATTGGGCTATTACTATATATGAGAAACTGCGGGCATTCGTCATGCTAGGTGGTATTTATGAGTTTTTTGCAACAGAAAGGCCCATGTTTAGTGACATAAACAAGACCGTGATTCATTGTGAGCATGATGTATCAGAATTCTTGGTTAAAGTACCTAGGTTTTACTGTTGTCGAAAGAGAAAAGCACAGCAAATGATCATCGACCATATTTTGCACGTGCTCCGAATGAGCAAAAAACGATTTTTTTCTCAATCCATCAAACTGCTCTCCTTTCTTGCTCAAATATAATATAGTTGCTTAATATAGGATTGAAATTTGCTGCTATTTTACCTTGTCTGAAACGGCACGAAATGGATGCTTCTTTAAATTTCAAAGCCTTCCATATATCCATATATATTCTTCATATTTTCATGTTTATTTGTTTATTTTTTTTTCTTATTTTATTTTTATCTGTGTTTGTAAATCACAACAAAGCACATTGTATAAGAATAACTTTACTGCCAGAATGTAATTTTAAATTGAAATGTGTAATAAAGTACGCAGTACTGAAGCACTTGGTTTTCAGGTCAGGATTGACATTTCATTTTCAAAATTCAATTCTCCAGAAACACTTCTTATTCGAAGTCAAATTTAATCTAGCAGTTAATACAGTTCAGCTGGTGACTGCCTAACACAGCTCAATTTCCCACATAAAATCATTATACAAGTGTGAAATACTGAAAAAAGTTTTGAATTCCATTCATACATTCCAATTCAAAATTAAGTTTCGCCAAAACTTGATCATTTCATATTGAAACAATAATTAACATTTACTTAGTGGTCAAGCTCAATTTTTAAATTCAAACCTATGTCAAAATGTAAAATACTAAGGCAATTAGTTTTCCATGCAAACGCAGAAATTTAACTTCTACCAAACAGTTTCTATTAGCTGTCAAAATTTAAACACATTACAGAACATTACAACATGTCAACATTCAAACACAATCAAAGATAAAATAAATTGTCTGTGTAAAGTTGAACTGTAGTGTTAGTGTTAGGGTTAGTGTTAGAATAATAGGATGGATGCAAAGCAAAAGGTGCCCATCTTAGAAATAAGATGGGCACTTAGTCTTGTATATAAGTAAATGTGGAAATTAGGCAGCCCTAAAGAAAACATAAGTAAATATGGATACCCCATATATTAGGTCAAAGGTACCCGATGGATGCAAGAAAGGGGTACCCGATCATCTGACACGAATTTTTAAAAGCCGCAATATTGGAAGGGTTGGTTACCTGGAACTAGTTAATCTAATTAAACTGAAATTCCGCGTTATTACGTAACTTTAGACCCTAAAAATGTCAAGAAAATCCATAAAGGTATCTATCCTTTCTGAAAAGTTTTGAACCCAAATTTCT
Source organism: Protula sp. h YS-2021 (assembly GCA_949752745.1). Classification (NCBI taxonomy): domain Eukaryota; kingdom Metazoa; phylum Annelida; class Polychaeta; order Sabellida; family Serpulidae; genus Protula; species Protula sp. h YS-2021. Next base: position 19,159 of record CATKHT010000097.1, on the reverse strand, counting down.
CCTAAAAGGCATATTGGGTTAGGTATTTTATGTGTGCTTTGTTGAAGTACTTTATTTATATTAATGAAAATTAATTAGTAAACAATCACATGATACTCCAACAATATACTAACTAAGGTTGAGTTTGAGAGAGGGAAGATACCCCACAGAAACTTGTAAAGCTGTAGCCATCATATCCAAATGATTTTTGGCAACTAATAATCCCTATAAGTGTTCTTTAAAACGATGTATTAAGCGTCCTAATATCTTATATAGTTGAGTTTTCGATCGACAAATTTTAGTGTCCTGATAGCTTTTCGGGAATTTTTCCTAAATCAAATTCATTTTTGTGCATATAAAGTAAATATTTCATGAGAAATTATGAGCCCTATATAAGGACTTTATAGTGCAACATGAATGTATGATATATCCTCGAAAGTACTTAATACCGATCACTTTGATGGTTGGGGTGGAACCCTCCAACCTGGTATTTCAAGGTTCATCTTGATTTTTAATGTTTTAACTGAAATTAATTGTTTCCAAATGTACCTTAAAGACCATTAAAATCTTGACAAATCCTGATTCCAATGGTGTTAAAATGTTGAGAGGTTGCTGAAATTTCATTGATCAATGTAAACACTTCAGCAGCAGCTACCTGAAATGTAGTCAAATTAATAGAAACCCCAACCCTCATTCTCTCTGCGTCTTCTCCCTCTCTCGCTCTCTCTGTTCCTCTCTCCCTCTCTCTTCCTTTTTCTCTCTCAGTCTTTCTCACTTTCTCTCTCTCTCCCTCTCTCTCTCTCTATCTCTCTCTCTCTCTCTCTCTCTCTCTCTCTCTCTCTGAGTAGTTAGTTAATTAGCTATATGATATTGTGTCAGAACATGTCAGTAGTCAATGACTAGAAGACAATACTACAAGTTGAAATAAAGGTAAGCTAAAGCCGTGTATATTGCAAAATCATGAAGTAAACAGCGACTAGCAATACTGATACAGGTTGATTTCTTTTAAAAATTGTATAAATTCTACTTCATCAAAAAGCTGCCCCAATGAGTCAGCGCTGAAATGGCGTGAGCGGGCGTCTTGGAAATCGATACGGTCTATTAAAATTATTTCACTGTGTAAGGTTCCTGACACCCGACACAGTTGGGTGCCCGCTCGCCTCTTGAAAGATGCTTGCGGGTGATATATGTATGTCCTATTCTTGCTCTATGGTAAACCATTTCATCTCGCACACTGTTTAGTGGAGGGGTTTTTTTGTTCGACTAAGGGGTTAGATTGATACAACTTGTTGTTTCTTTGTTTATTCCATCTTTCTTGTCACAATCATTTTGTGTATCTGGTGATGTGGTATTTAAAATCGGAGGCTGGTATGAGTATATCAGTGCAATCATTTAGAGCCTCTTTTGCAGCTTTGTTGGCTATCTCGTTCCCTTGGATTCCCATGTGACTTGAAATCCAGCCAGCTCTGGCGGCATCGTCATGCCTTTCCAGAAGGTCAAGAATAAGGTGGTTTGATATTTGTAGGTTTTCAATTGATTCAAGAACGGACATCGAGTCTACACATAACATAAACTTTTTGTATGGGCTGATCTTCACTATCTGGATGCCAAGATGTAGAGCTTTAATTTCGGGTGAGAAAATAGAGGATCCATCTGGAAGTCTTGTTTTCAAGGCGTTGTCTTTAGATACAACAGAGCCGATGTATCGTCGAACTTTAAGCCGCCCACGTAGAAGAAATAATAGTCTTTAAATTCTTCCTTGAGTCTGCAAAATTTTATCGAAATAGGAAGGGGCTAGTTGTTTCCTTTGCATAGTCCAAAAGGTTCTTTAATGAAGTTTGGTGAGTTTCCAAAATGGTACTCTGTGGTTTGCAATTGACTCTATAGTAATGTTAGCATTGTCTAGTTGAGGCAGAACCCTCGTTCCGAATGGAGGTATTACGTTAGAAATCTGATCCAAAGACTGAGTTGTAGGCGGGATTCTTCTTTGTTTTCTGAAACCACTCTGTATATCGGCAAACAAATTATTGCTTTCTAAATATCAAGTGAGTCTGTCAATTATCATGCGTTCAAATGTTTTACACAATGAACCTGTCAAGGAGACTGGTTTATAACTTTGTTGGCTTGTGGAATCTTTGTTTGGTTTTAGCTTCTCTACATATTTCAGGAAAGTTGCCAGATTTCCAGACTTGGTTAAGCAGACCCAAAAGTATTTCCAAGATTTTATCTGGCAAGTGTTTAATCGTGTATTTATCGTTTATTTCACCCACCCAATAATAGCAATGCGCGACCAAACACCTAAATGAATAAAAGTAATGAAATCAAAGATGGGCAGATAATTGGGGTAGAAAGAATAAGGGTGAAGGGCTCAATACTCCATATGTGGCCCGATACGGTGAACCAATTTTTCACCATATTCGTTAATAAGACCTTCACAATGATGTTTCCCATTTTCTTCCCTATTTTATTCTTGATTAACAACGCCATACAGTTAATCTATCTGACTATTTGAATGAGCAAACCAGACACTTAAACACATAACCCACTTAGAACTAGATCAAACAAGTATTAGAGAATTAGACAGTCCGCAAAAAGACACAGTAATATTTGTTGTATCGGGGAAACACAAACAGCAAAATGAAAGATCACACCTTTGATTGTTCGCATTACATGTCGTTCTTGCAGCAATACCTACCAGGAGTTTCCGTAAAGAAGCCGGGCCCTCGATATAGAAGCTCCGGGGGCATTATTCGGGAACTATTTTTGAATAGTGCCCAGGAGGCTTATTTGGTTTGAAAATATCTGCACCGAAAGGCCGTTTCCTAATAGAGCCCCTCTCCTGTAAATAAATCAAAATATGAACTTGTTGCTACATTATTGTGACACCTGCCTCGTGCACCAGGAGTAGATGTATCGTTAATTGTTTAGATAGTGGGAGCACTGCGACGGGGATTAGGGGGAATTTAGACAAAAGTACCATGGTTACCGATACTTGGCCTGGAGTAATGTCTCAAAACAAGATTGCTTATTTACTAGTTGTTTTAACGACAGCTCGGCACCATTTAAATCCTATATGTGTTTTATTAGCATAAAAATGCTTATTTTAGTTATTTCGACTGAAGAGGTATTTTTTCAAATAATAACCCCGGGGCACTATTCGCAAACCGTTTCGTTCTAACAGAGCAAAAATATGATCTCTAAAATACGATCTTGAGCATGACCAAGAAAGTCAAGGTCACCGAGGTACCTCTCATACTGGGTCAGAATCGTTCTATCTCTTACGGTTTTCGAGATAATGGTAGCTTCTGGTTTCTGACCATGAGCGTGAACCTGTCCCTGAGCGTGAGTCAAGGTCACCAGGGTTCTTCTTATATAACGCCTTTGAGGTCGAAATTATCGTTCTATCTCTAGCCGTTTTGAGATAATGTTAACTTCAGGTTTTTGAAGTTTCAGGTCACCGAGGTGCCTCTTTTAAGTGCAACTGGTTGAAAATAAGGTCACAATCACTCTGTCACTAACTGTTTTCGAAATAATAATCAATCTTTCTCTAATGGTTTTTGATATTCATAGGTCATGTGATCTTTGACCTTAACCCTGAATGTCAAGATTTAAATCGCGAGGTAAGTCCCTACTGGAATGGAATACGTGTTCATACAAGGAGTTGAACTGTATATCTGTCTATTTTCCGTTATAAATAGAGGTTTTGAAAATATTTTGACCTCAGTTTGACGTTGACCTTGAAGGTTGTGGTAAAAATGTGGACTTCACGAAGCGTCATTACCCTCTAATCCTGTACCAAATGTCCTCTTCCCAGGTCAAACCATTCTGGAAACTTGTTTGAGAATTAAAATATTTCATCTCGGAGTTCAAGGTCAAAACTTTGTGGGTTTCAAGACGTCTCATAATTCTCTATCTCTATGCCAAATTTCATCTTCCTACATAAAAATAAAAAAACCCAGGAGGAGTTTTCTGAAAACCATTCAGGCGAAAAAAAAACAAACAAACGAAACAAAAAAAACTGAAATAAACAAAAGCAGCTGCAGGAAAATCTAGTAAAGGATCAGCGGAAAGGCACCAAACAGTGAGGAAGGCATAAGGCTAGGGGAAAACACCGGAGGAAAAGTGCAGGGGTGGGTTAAGGGAGGGAGGGATAAGGGCCCGGGGGTAAGGATCGGGGTGGGCGTAAGGGTCAGAGCTGGAGATAGGGGCCTGGGTGGGCTGCGAATGGGGGCCTGGATGGGCTGCGGATAAGGGCCTGGGCGGGCTGGGGATAGGGGTCTGGGTTGGCTGGGTATAGAGGCCTGGCTTTGATGCGGATAGGGTCCTGGATGGGTTGGAGATAGGGGACTTGGTAGACTGGGGATAGGGGCCTGGGTGTGCTAGGGATAGGGGTCTGGGTGGGCTGGGGATAAGGGACTGGGTTTGCTGGGGATTGGGGCCTGGGTAGGCTGGTAAAAGGGGCCTTGGTGGGCTGGGGATAGTGGCCTGGGTGTGCTGGAGATAGGGTTCTGGATGGGCTGGGGATAGGAGCCTGGGTCGGCTGGGAATAAGGGCCTGGGTGGGCTGGGGATAAGGGTCTGGGTGGACTGGGGATAAGGGCCTCGGCGGACTGGGAATAAGGGCCTTGGTGGATAAGGGCCGAGGAGACAAGGACTGGTTTGGGAAAGGTGCAGAAAGGAAATGACCTGCACGATAGGATGACCTGCAATAATAAGGGTGTGAAGGAAAGGTCCAGAGAGGTAAATGGTGGTGGTAATCGCTGTAATGAAAGGGAAAATAAGCGCCGGTATGTGATTAGGGTCGGGTGAAGGGCCAGAAGGATAAGGATGTGGCGGGATGGGAGGGGTTAGGTAAGGACCGGGTCAGGACAACAGCCGCTGGAGGAGGAAAAGGTTCAGCCTTTGGGAGAGGATCAGGGCCGGTAGGAAAGGGCCGGGGGTAGAGGAAAAGGGCTGTGAAGAGGTAAGGAATGGACGCAGGGGCCGGAGGGGATGGTAAGGGCGCATGGGGAATAAGGACCTGGGAAGGATGAGGGCCGCTTGGGGAGAATAAGGGCCAATAGAATAGGGTCAATGGGTGAAGTACGGACCGGAAATGGTAAGGGCGGAGAGGGGTAAGGGCCGGAAAGTAACGGTAGGTTAGAAAAGGCCGGGTTGGGGAAAAGAAAGGGCCGGTGGGGGTTAAGATCGGGGATGAGGACAGGGGGAAAATAAGAAATGCTGTGGGAGGATAAAAGCTGGTAGGAAAGGGCTAGGTAGGTGGAGGGGGGTACGGGCCGTGGGGGAAGGGGGTTAAACGGCCTGCTTTTGCATCCAATAATTAACCTGTTCATCAGAATGAGTCACAAAAATGTTAATTTGTTTTACAAAACGAATTGGTATCGAGAAAGCTCTGACATAAGTTGGGTCTCCTATTGGCAGGATGGTCCTATTTAAGTATTGATCCTATCTGCATGATGGTCCTATTTATGTGTTGTTCCTATCTGCATGATGGTCCTACTTATATGTTGATCCTATCTGCAGGATGGTCCTATTTATGTGTTGATATTACCTGCATGATGGTCCTATTTATGTGTTGATCCTATATACAGGGTGATTATATTTTTGCTTTGATCCTATTCGCAGGTTGGTCCTGTTCCAGGATTCCCCTGTATATCTTGCCGAATTTTTTCTTCTTATTCTCTAACTGTAAAGAAGTGTTTCTGTTAAAAATGCTTAAAAAAACTAGACCCAAGCACTACATTTGCATGCCTGGTACGTCTTGTACAATAGTGAGATGTTTATGAGATTTATCTCACGATTTTATCTAAATTTCAAATGTTTTTTTTATATATTATTATTATTTTGAACCCGGATTTGCTAAGTGTGTTAATTGTTACTTGTAACCACAAAGTCACGTGAATAGTACACAGATAGCATTTTTAGCTCTCATAATCTAATCAATCACACATTCAAACAGTCGTATCTTTTCAGTTTCGGTAACGTGATCTTTACGCCCACAAGCGTATAACAAGTAGTTGGAAAACGACAGAACTGGACCAAAAAATGGCGCCAAAATGACGTCAGAGGGTGGTCCAGAACTGTCATGACAGTTCTGGACCAGATGGTAATTGAAAGAGCGCGCGCCCATATCAATGACGTCATAATGAGGTCATCATGACATCATTAGTCACGTGTCAATCACGTGTCATGTGTCACGTGACCTGTCAATCATGTGTTATGTGACCTGTCAATCATGTGTCATGTATATGAGGAATATTTTCCCGATCAATAACCTTCTGGCCGGAATGGCTCAGTCGGTAGAGCATAGGACCCGTAAGCGGACCCATGATCTGAAGGTCAATGGATCGAACCCACCCTCGGGCATCACTTTCATAACATGGGGACCCCCCCCCCCCCTGGTGAACAATCATATACCATGGGACCCCCCCCCCAGTCAAGAATCATATAGCATGGGGACCCCCCCCCCCTGGTGAAGAATCATATAGCATGGGGACCCCCCCCCCCCAGGATGTGATTCAACACTCCTATAAGAGCACATTGTCTGTGCACATATGCATCATTCATGCTCTGACTGCCGTTGGATACACAGGGGAAAAAAAGTGAAAACAGTTGCTCTTACCTATTGTGTTGTGCTGTGCTGTTCAAGAACAAGTGAAGGATTGACTGGAATACACATAGGAGACGAAGTGAAACAATGACTATTCTTTGGAAAAAGGAAGTGAAACATTAGCTATTCATTGGAAAAGAGAAGTGAAAGATTTGGTTATTCTTTGGAAAAGGGAAGTGCAAGATTGGAAGACAAATTAACCAATGACTTGTGGTAAGTCATCTTTTTTTTTTTTTTTTTTTTTTTTTTTTTTTTTTTTTTTTTTTTTTGGTTACATTTCAATTTCAATTTTTTGTAACACTATGTAACACTATGTAACATTATGTAACACTATATAACACTATGTAACATTCTGTAACATCATGTAACATTATGTAACACAATGTTACATTATGTAACACAATGTGACACTATGTTACACAATGTAACACTGTGTTACATAATGTAACACTATGTGACACTTTGTTACATCATGTGACTATGTAACATCATATAGCTATATGACTATGTAATTGTTATATGAACATAATTAGTCTAACGTATGTATGTCATTATCAGATCGTTCAATAGACAAGTCGTAATGGCTCACTGGTTAGAGCGATCGACTAGCAACCTAAGAGTCCCGGGTTCGGTTCCCGTCTCAGCCAAAAATTTTTTTTGGTTATTTTTAGTTTTTATTCATTTTTATGACTCTGTGACATTATGTGACAACATGTGACTGTGACATCATGTGACTCTGTGACATTATGTGACTCTGTGACTTTTTTTATTACTATTATTATTATTCTTATTATGATAATATTTAATTAGTCATATTTCAATGGTTTCCCCATTGCAATAACCACACATAGCATAAGTACATGTGTACAGAGTGTGGGAGAAAAACCAATCGATAAATTCAGAGTACACTCGTACAGAGTGTGGGAGAAAAACCGATCGATAATTTCAGAGTGCACTCGTACAGAGTGTGGTGGAAAACCGATCGATAATTTCAGAGTGCACTCGTACAGAGTGTGAGGGAAAACCGATCGATAAATTCAGAGTGCGCTCGAGTGTGGGAACAATCAATAAATTTGAGAAGGAATGGGATTTTCCCTACGTTAAGTCTAATGTTATGTTCTAAAGTTATAGTAGTTGGAAAATGACACTTCTAAAGCACATTTAACAAATGTAGTTTTTAACACCATATAATATATAAAATAAGTTTGAACATTTTAGCATGCTACTTATTTGAATGTTCTAAAGTTATAGTAGTGGGAAAATGGTGGTTCTAGACCAACTTTAACAAATTTAGTTTTTAACACCATATGATATATAAAATAAGTTTGAACATTTTAGCACGCTACTTATTTGAATATTCTAAAGTCATAGTAGTTGAAAAATGGTGGTTCTAGACCAATTTTAACAAATTTTGTTTTTTGACAAAATATGATGTATAAAATAAGTTTAAACATTATACAATGGTGTAGTAGAGTAAAAATGAGGGTTCTAGACCAACTTTAACAAATTTTGTTTTTGACAAAATATGATGTATAAAATAAGTTTAAACATTTTACCATGGTGTAGTAGAGTAAAAATGAGGGTTCTAATCCAAAATTTAATTTTTTTTTTGAAAACATATTATGCTTTTCTTAATGCTTTCAGGTATCGTCAGAACACATCGCTCTCCGCTTTCACCTGATTATTAACAATGTCAACATTACTTCTTCACCGATGTGTAGAGACCATGGATGACGTCTTCAAAGTGAACTATGTTGACTATGTGTTTTCAAAGCTTCCTACTTTTGAATCTAATTGGATTTTACAAGTGAAGAATTTGCATAAGCATTGGGAAGCTGTTGGAAAGATAATTCCAAGAGATGAATTCATCCACTCATTTCTACACGAATGTGAAGAACTACTTTTACCATCACCTTACGACATTGATTCAGCATTTATCCGCGCGAATACAACTTGGGCAGCTGAACTCATGCTAGCTGTAGCTGCTAGAATTATTTTACATTATGATGATGGCGTTCCATTGACGACGAATGCATCAGAACTTGTTCGATTCAACAATGAACGAGTTGAAGTGAATTCAAAGCTTTGTAAAATGTTTGAAGAACTATAAAAAAGCTGACTCTGCAATTTCTAATGGCATAAAAGGAGAAGGGTGAAGTGAAGTCATCATTCAACGCGCAGCCATGGAGAAGACAAGCAGCTTTAAAATTAGTGCAAACTTAACCATTACTGTGGAGCATGGAGAATTTGGGCTATTTCTTCGAATCAAACGTGGAGAGAGATGGCTTGCTTTATCACCATCCTTGTGGAAGATTGTGTGTCAGAACTTGGCAAGATTACGCAACATTGGCTTCAAACTGTACTTAACGCAAACGAAGTGGCTTGAAGTCATTTCATACTTGGATATGCGTTATGTGAGTTTTGTGCAAACATCACTGTTTGAAGGGAAAGAATATACGCGTTACATCAACATGAATGATGGTGAATGGGGGACATTGCTTCAGGAAATCCATAGCATAACCTCAACCTTACTGCCATGTACGGAATGTCATGGGAAGAAAACTCCTATCAAGCTGCAAAAGGACAATCGAATGAAAGTGTCAAAGCTTTCCAAGAAAAGACTGGCTGAAGTTCAATTGGAGAATATGGACGTGCAAAATCAACTTGGACTTACCTGTGAATATTGTGGTGCTTACGGATATGCTGAGGATTATGATTGTCACTGCCACAAATACAATTGCAAGTTGTGTGAACCTGACAACTTCTGCAACAAGTGTGGCTCACTAACAGTATCTGCCGAGTAAGACTACAAGTCATTTGCTTACCAGTCATCAAAGTGTGTAGACGTGTCATATGGATATGTGAAAGATGGATGTAGAAACGTTTTTCAAGGAGACGTATGTGGACTACATGATAAGTGAACTGGCGCGTTTTGGATCTATTCAACAACAACTGGAACACTTTGACATCTATTGGGAACTTGCTCATTCCACGCTGAACGTACCGAAATTACGTGAGGATTTCATCAAAGAGTGTGTGCTTTCAAACATTGACGGAGCTGAGGAGTTTGATGTGGAAGCAGCATATCACTTTGCTCGATTTGATCCAAGACTGTTTTATGAAGTGAGAGAGTGGCTAATCTACATTGCAGTATAATGACAGACATTACATTGAGACAATATATTGTGCAAAAGACATATTGTGAAGAAATGTTATTAGCTGTAAAAAAGTTTGCATGTTTAGTATGTCCTGCTTGTCAAAATGAAGAGTGTTCAGAACATACTTGTCATTCTGCATGTGTCTATACATATTGGAATGAAGCTAAATATTACATTCATTTAGATAAAGTGTTAGATAATGCAAATCAACGTTGTGAAAAATATGGTGTAGATGCTATCACATTTGATGAATTAAGTAGTTGGTTAATGTACATTGAAGATCAATGGACTCCAATTATTCACACCATTGTATCAATACTTGATTTGTAAGATATGTTGATAAAATGCAAGATGTGTTGATAAAATAAAATACAAGATATGTTAACAAGTGTTAATCATTTAGTGTTAACATGTCGACGTGGAAAGACTACTTAACCAATATTTATTTTAAACCTGGTCAACCCGGGGCATTTGCTGGTCCTTACAAACTATATCACATATTAAGAAAACATGATCAACCAGTCACTCATTCACAAGTGAAGAAATGGTTACAGGATCAAGATGCCTTCAGTTTACTACAACCTGTAAAATATAGGTTTAAAAGGCAACGTGTCATTACACGTGGAATTGATGACATGTGGGATATTGATTTAGCTGACATGGGAAACATAGCTTCCTATAATGATGACACCCGTTTTTTATTAGTTGTCATTGATGTGTTTTCCAAATATTTATGGGTGCAACCAATGCCTAATAAATCACATACGAGTGTCATAGAAGCCTTTCAAAAGATTTTTCATGAAACACAACGAAGACCACGAACTCTAAGGTCAGACAAAGGAACTGAATTTAAAAACAGATGGGTAAAAGCATTTATGAAGAAGGAGGGAATACATGCCTATACGACAAAGAATGAAACCAAAGCCAACTTTGCTGAGAGAGTCATTCGTACTCTAAAGGGAATGATGTATCGATATTTCCTACATAATCAAACGTATCGATATATGGACATCCTTCCAGACTTAGTGTATAATTACAACCATAGACCTCATGGCTCCCTCCCTAATAAGTATGCTCCTGCAGATATTCGTAAAGACAACGAATCGAAAGTGTGGAAATATATGTATGTAGACAAATTGAAATTAAAACCGAAGAAGAAAAAACCCTACAAATTTAAAATTGGTGATCAGGTTCGCATTTCTCACATAAAATATGTATTTCAACGAGATTATCATATAAAGTGGACGCAAGAAGTCTTCATTATCACACATCATTGTAAGAAGCAAGGAGTACACTTGTATCGTGTGAAAGACTTTTTGGATGAAGATATTGATGGACATTTCTATGAAGAAGAACTACAGAAAGTGACAAAAGATATTGAATCAGTCTACAGAATTGAAAAGGTCTTGAAAACACGAAGAAGACGAGGTGTTAAAGAATTATTTGTGAAGTGGTTAGGTTGGCCAAAGAAGTTTAACAGTTGGGTGAAAGAAACAGATATTCGAAAATGAAGCATCCATTCACGTGTTTGGTCTCTGGACCTACAGGCAGTGGTAAAACTTCTCTAGTTAGAGAAATTCTAGAACAAAAGTTAATTAAACCCTCTCCAAAAACCATTTTATGGCTCTATGCAGCAGATCAGCCTTTGTATAAGGGAATGAAAGGTGTGGAATTTTACCAAGGCATTCCAGATGACATTGAAGAGCGTTTTAACCCGAAAAAACCAAACTTACTCATCATTGATGACTTAATGACCAAATGTCATAGTGATGAGCGAATGACACGTCTATTTAGTGTTGGCAGCAGTCATCAAAATCTAAGCATTATTTTTATTGTGCATAATTTGTTTCATCATGGTAGAGAAATGCGAAATATTAGTTTGAATACACATTACATCATTCTGTTTAAAAATCCTAGAGACAGTCAACAAATAAGTACATTAGCGCGACAAATGTATCCTGGAAAATCTCAATTTCTCATAGAAGCCTATCAAGATGCTACGAGCAAACCTCATGGCTATTTATTCATTGATTTGAAGCCGAAGACAAATGATCAACTACGTATTCGTACAGGCATTTTACCAAAAGATACACATTACGTATATGTTGATAAGGTCGCGTATGAACAAGAACCAAGTCACTTGACCATTCGCAACCAAGATGTCTAAACGTATTCAAGCGAATCAACCATTTCTTCACTTGCTCGCACGCAGCGGGCCTAAACGACGTAAATCCTTGCTACAACAAGCTACTAAGGAAGAATTAACTAGCTTGTTTGAAATTTGTTTGAATATATTGCGAGGACATTTACCCTTAAGCTCAAAAAGGTATAAGGTATTCAAGCGTGAACGTCATACCCTACGTACACTAGCAGATAAGAAGATATCACTTCGAAGAAAAAAGAAGTTGGTTAATCAGAAAGGAGGATTCATTGGAGCTATTGCTAAATTTGCATTACCCTTGTTAGCTCAGTTGCTGTTAAAATGAAACATACTATGAAAATGGTCCTCATTCCTGAATATGAATATAAAATGTTGTTAGAAAAGAAGGGAAAAGATGGTGAAATCAAAACGAAAGTGAATAAACTTTTACGTGGGAAACGAACTCGTGAAAAGGCAATAGAAATGTCTCAAGTTCTTGGCCGTCATTTACGAACAATTCAGTCGCAACAACAGCGGCAAAAGTCTGTTACATCATCCAAAGCAGAAAAATCAGAAAAGTCCCAACAGTTTCTAAGTCATTTTCAACCTATTTATCATGTAAAACTAACACAACTTCTAGCAGAACTTAAGAAATATGGTACGAGATGGACAGATAAAAATGAACTTGTTTTAAAAACAGGTACTGTCATTACAAATTCCAACATTATTGATTTGTTGAAAGAAGCATTGGTTGCTACAAGAAGAAAAGAACAACGAGAACCACCGCATGGTTGGAAGCAGTTTATTGAGGAAATTGTAGATGCTAATATTCCAAAAACTGTTTTTGGTAAAAAGACAACTCGTGAAGATATTACAAAAGAGATACAACAACGTCAACAAAGGTTGTTTCCAGAAGGATGGGAAACTTTTTAACATGGATTAAAGAGCTATGGTGTTGTTGTTGTAAAGAAAATGGAAATAAAAATACTATTCCTGTAAAAATTAGGTGTGTTAGTGCTTGTTGTCAGGGAGAAGTAGTAGATACCAATTTAGATCATGTAGATAGCAATTTAGACAATAATGTAGACAACAATGTAGAAAGTGAGGATGAAGAGTGTCAAACATGAAGTAATGTATATACACATCTAGTCTATCTACATCACATAAACGATTTAGCTGCCATGGAGTCAACAAGTTTTTACATTACTTTACCCAGCAATGCTAGTATGAACTATTATCCCAACAACAAGACTTCGAATTATCAAATTCGTATGCCTCGAACCATCTATCTGAACGGAAAATATGAAGTGGCATTAGCTGAAATTCAATATCCACATACATGGACAACCATGAGACATGGAATGGACTATTCTATTCAGTATCGACAACAACCACTGAATGATGTTGTTCTTGACACAATCAATATTCCTTATGGTTACTACAGATCCATACAAGAAATATGTCATGCAGTTAATGAAGAAGCGACTAATTCTATGAAAGATGACCTTAAAGAAGGTATTCGGATAAAGTATGATAAAATTAGACGACGCGTTTTTCTATATCTAAAGTATGGTTTTGAAGTGTCATTCTCCACTGGATTAGCTGAGATTTTAGGATTTATCCCAAATCAATGGTATACTGAAACGTGTACAGCTGAATATAAAGCTGATGTGAAACAGGGGTTTTATACACTTTATGTGTATTGTAGTATTTGTGAGCCACAAGTTGTTGGTGATTATTATGTTCCTTTGCTACGTTCTGTTGCAATACAAGGACATGATGGAGACATTATCATGAAAACTTATGGAGAACCTCATTATGTTCCTGTAAACACATCCAAATTTGACGTGATAGAAATGAATATTAAGGATGACACAGACCATAATGTTCCATTTCAAACTGGGAAGGTGATCTGTAAACTTCATTTTCGACCAAAAGCATTATGAAAGCATACACACACAATCCATCTATATATCGCAACCATTTTCTTCGTCAAGTGGGTGGAGAATTACCAGGATTTAAAGGAGCGCGAATACAATATGGAGATGGTATTGGTTCAATACTGGGATCATTGGCTCGAAAAGCTATTCCACTGCTTAAGGCAGGGGCTAAAATCGTTGCACCACATCTTAAAAAGGCTGCAAAAGATGTCGCGAAAGATGTTACAGGTCGAGTAGCACAACGTATGTTTGGTGATGAGTTAGGAGGACAAAAGAGAGCGAAACCAGCAAAACCTGTCAGAAGGCGAAAGGCAGCTAAACGGATAACATCAACAAAATATAAGAAAGATATTTTTTAATCATGTCTTTAATTCATAATCATTCTTGTGAATGTAGTCTTTCTCCATTAGAATGGTTTCACATACCACCAACGCAAACTGCTGTAGAAAAAAGCTATAATGTAGACTATCAACCACTAACTACTATTAGAGAAGGTGCTCCAATAGAATTCTACATTCCTGCGAGTACCGAAGAATATCTAGATTTAAAGAACAGTAAACTCCATATTGTATGTCGCATTGTAAAGGTTGATGGAGAAGCGTGTGGTGTAGATGATAACGTGTCATGTATCAATGATTTGTTTAATGGGTTATGGTCTAATATTGAATTATTTCTAAATGATCGATTGGTATCACATAGTAACAATACTCATGGTTATACCAGCATCATATCTCATCTCATTCATGACTCGGAAGAAAGTCTCAATTCTGAGCGCTCTATGCGTCTCATCTATAAAGATACTGCCGGGTCAATGAATACTCATCAGGTGAAAAGACCTAATCATGAAAGATATGTATCAGGTTTTCATGTAAATATTGAAGGTGGTGATATAGCTGAAACAGGAAATAATGGTTTACATAATCGCTATTTGTATACACGTCTAAGCCGTGAGTTTATGCTTACAGGTGGTTTAAGGGTAGATTTGTTTGAGCAGGATCGTTATCTTCCCAATGGTGTTAGTATGAAATTACGTTTACATAGACAAAAAGATGAATATGTATTAATGGCTGCAAATAATGGTTTTAAAGTAGAAGTGAGAGAAGCGTTTTTAACCATTCGCAAAGTGAGGGTTAGTCCAGGTATTCAGTTGGGACATGCAGATGCATTGATGAAAAGTCCTGCTAAGTTTATTGTTACTAGAAAAGAATGTAAAGTTTTAGCTATTCCAACTGGATTTCAATCTTTTGTGAAAGATAGCATCTTTTTAGGTCAATTACCAAAACGTATTGTCATTGGAATGGTTCATAATGAATCCTTTGCTGGAACAGTATTGAGAAATCCATACAATTTTGAACATTTCAATCTTAACTTTATGCAGCTTTACTCTGATGGTGAACCAGTCCTATCAAAACCTCTCAAGCTTGATATAAATCAAGGCAAATATCTTGATGCTTTTGAAACACTTTACAAATCTTTTGATAGACTGGATGGTGAGAAAAGTTCTATTATAAAACGGGAAGATTGGCCTAGAGGTTATTCTTTATTTTCTTTTGACTTAACACCTGATTATGATGGTGCTGATCATTATGCCCTTATCAAACATGGGAATTTGAGACTAGAAATGAATTTTGCTGGTGCCTTGCAAAATACAGTCAATGTTATAGTGTATGCTGAATTTGATAACATTGTTGAAATAAGTGCAAATCGTAGCATTCAATTCGACTACCAGTCATGAACACGAAGCAGATAGAAGCCATCCTATCCCATGATGCCACGACAAAGGACTTGTTTCAAGGTGTGTTTGCCATGGACCAGTTACCATCTTTACAACGCGGTGCCTATGTCATCAACACAGACGATCATGATGAGCCAGGAGAGCATTGGGTGGCAGTATATTATGACGAAGACCCTGCAGAATATTTTGACTCTTATGGACTTTTACCTATAGACAGTCGTTTGAATAAGTTTTTAAAGTTTAATTTCATTTATAATTCAGTTCCATTACAAACACCAATATCCTCTACATGTGGATTTTATTGTGTGTATTATATAATTCAAAGAGCTCGAGGACATAGTCCTTTTGAAATCATTGATGTATTAAGAAGAAGTGATGGTGATTTTGTTGTAAAGGATTTTGTATATAGACATTATAAACCATTATTTTATTGATGTTGTATTAGTTTAGTTGTATTAGTTAAGTTGTTGGTAATTGTGAATTGTATTATGAATATTGTAAATAAACAAGACAGTTTTATACAACATTCTTTGTTTATTGTGTTATACATTATTTACATTTCAACAATTATTTTACATTGAATTTTTTATTTTACAAATACATTCAATACATCAATAAACACATGCCATTCATACCAATCTAAATTAATATATGTATCATAGACATTACATTCACGTTTGTAAATGCTATGAAAACTAGCATAACACTGTCCACTACCAAACTTTATTATTTTAACATCTTCATGTTCAGACAGTTTCAGTTCATATCCATGATCATTCATGTCAATGTTCATCACCATAACACACATGGGATGCGTCAGTTCAATGGACTTGGTGCCTCGCATGAGTTGCACTCCTTCCTCTTTGAATTCAAGCGTCAGGTTCTTTCCAATCCAATGCTTGTAACAGAGCGTACCATTCCAATGTGTTGAGGGTGATGTAGTCGTAGCATTTTGCAAGCTCGTCATATTGGCGGAATCGTACAAACACGTCTAAATAGTTCTCAGTCACACGCACTTCTAAATCCTCTGAGAGTTTCAGGAGAAAGCCAGGTATCCTCAGCTTCTCTAGATGGTCTTTCAACACAGATTGTTCGTCAGTTGATAGAATGATATACTTTCCAAAATGTTTTAGCACGATGTCATCATATACGTTTCTCAGATATGAGAATCCATGCGTAATGGGTTCATATTCCGATAAAAAGCCTTCCATCTCGTTCAACAGTCAGATGAACTATGAGCTGTCTCCTTGTCTGCAAAGACGTTTTTTATGCTCGCAAGATGGTGAAGAGTGGATGTTGTATCACTTCTAGGAATCGTAAGACTGCGCGCCAGTTCTTGATATCAAAGAGGATCAAATCTGTATATGGTGTATCTGGCACAACTCCCTTATAATCCTCTGGATAATCCTGTAAAAGATTTCTACAGATTTCTACACGTATGTTAGAATCATATTCAGCCACCGTCACTTCCACTTTATTTTCAAGTCTACGTTTAAACCCATGTTCAAGTGGTATGTTTTTAAAGTCTTTCCACACTTCAGGTTTAAACCGATGATAACTTGTCTGAGAACCTAGTATCACTTCATTCCTATCATTTACAGTAAGGTAAGCACCACGGTTCAGCATGAGTGCATTCATGTTTTTACCTTGTTATGAGTCGTCTTCTTGTCTGCGAAGCCTTTTATCCACTTCTTTCACTTGCTTCTTCAGCATTTTCCATTCAGGTATTGTCAGCAAAATTCCCTTTTTCGTTGGACGGTTTTTTCCAGTCCCCTCATCTCTCAGGTACTTGCGAATGTTTATCACTCCTTCATTGCTTTGTTTCATAATCTTGATATACTTTCCATTTCCTAGAGAAAGCATTCCATCCCACGACTGTGGTGTTGGTGCTGTCGTCGTCGTCGTCTCCACTTTCAATTTCTTGATGGTAGTGGTAGGATTTTTCACTTTTAAGTCTTTAACTGCATCTGCAAGAGTATCCATATCAGTTGTAGATCTCTTACGACTTTCACGTTCCATGTTAACACTTCAATGTTCACACCTCAAGGAACTCTTCCGTTGGAGGACCTCCCCCTTTTATACCACAGCTTTGTAATGTCCATGCGCTAAAGTGGAATAGCCATCACTCATCACATATCGCTTGTCGTCATATGGGGAGAGGGCTACTTTCTTCATCTTCTCCGAGAAAAGCTGGTGACTATGACTTCGGATAATGTGTCCTGTAGCCATCGTTTGAGTTTTCTTAAACAAACTGTCTCTATACTGCACATGTTTGATACGTCTTTGACAAGCTCGAGTGATGCCTTTAGCTGTATGTTTTTCTTTCCCACCACATAATAAACTGTACATTTTCGGTCTGAGTCCAACAAACTCTTCAATGGGGACGCCTGCAGTTTCATCCTTCATTTTCCCGAGCACTTTTTTGTTCACGTTGGAATGTAGGAAATGATCTGGCGGATAGTCACTTGTGTCGAACAGGTCAGCATCTTGCTGCATATCCTTGTAGATATCTTCCGTTTCTATGTCGTAACATAGACTGTCAGTGTCGCTGAACAACAACTTGGCATTGGGATACTTGACCATGATGTAGTTGTAATGAAAGTTGAACATAAGCACTTTGCTGAGGTCGAGAATGGTGAAACCAACTTGAATGGGTTTATCCAGAAGCAAATCCACTTTGCGCAAATGTACTGCGGTCAAATCTTCGTTGAAAATTCTGAATTTGTGGAAAGAAGGTTTAGCCACAAGTTTCTTGAACCGCTTTTCCTTGTGAACAAGTTCAACATTGATTCGCTTTCTCACATTTTCCATGGTTTTGCCAAACACCGAGTTGTTCATCAATTTGAAGAAGTCTTTCTCAAATGGGTTCTTGGCCAATTTTCTCTTTTCTGTGGTTCAAGGTAATGTATTTTGCTAGCCATTTGCTCTGTTCAAACATGATGGCGCGATGTACTTTGGTAACTTCAACCCCAGTGAGAACGTACTGTTGTAAATTCCTGTGATGAAGTACATATTTCTTCTTGTCAGACAAGTTAGGAATGAGCTTTTCACTGGGTTTGTCTTTCATGTTCAGATCTTTCAGTAGCTTCTGACTATACTGTGACAATTCTCCAAATTTAACACATTTCCGTTCTGGAGCCACTGGGTAGTGATTATGATGATCATGGATTGAATGTGGGTATTCTAATCCACTTCTAAAATGAATCCAATGTCATCATCTTCAGCTACATCCATGAAGTCGATGGATTCTGGCTCGCTCACCCACATAAATGTTCTTTGTGGCATGCTTTGTGACATGGCCCAGCCATACAAGTTGTTTGCGTCGAGGTACATCAGGTAGTTGTTTGGTATCTCAGAATTGTAACCTGCTACGTAGGGGTTATTCGCTTTCGCATACTTGTGTGTGATAACAGATATTCCTCCACGTATGCCTTGCTCAACCATTTGGTACATGTCAATGTCATTGATTAATTCTAACTTCACCTTGTCGCTTTTAACATTGCATCCCATGACAGTCCTGGTGCTGTATAGTAGTGAGCAGGATCCAATTCATACGTGTTGAGGCATACTTGACGAAAATTTTCAAACACGTCAGCTA